>MU865052.1:39928-102484 GCA_033576145.1 Cladorrhinum samala | reverse complement strand
TTTTTTATATTTGATTTTTTTTGTTGCTAAAAAAAAAACCATTTGGGTGTCCGCACTTTGACGTTGGCATTTTTACGGGGGTTTGTGTGTGGGGTTTTTTATATACCTTCCCCCCCCCCCCCCCCCCGCCTAAAAAAACAACGAAAAGAAACTCGAAACAAAACACTACGATCTGGTCTTGATTATCACCATGAAAAATCTATCACAATCATTCACTATATAGAATTAGTCTTTGTTCACTTCGAGGGGAATTTGACCGTCCAAGTCCTCGAATCCTATCACGCCCAAGATTCCTGCTTTTCCCTTATTAGAGAAACGTCAATATTTCAGGAAGGCCTCGTTCGCCCATAGGAAAATGCATCAGCTCTAGAAGTGATGCCGGTTTCCCGCCAAACCTCATGGGACTGTATTTGTGGAACCCACACGTCGGGTGTTGGTCAAAACGGTCATTTTAAAGCCCAGAACAACAATAATACGGTACAGCGTCGGCATTGCGCACGGTAATCAGGGTAAAATCTTGAAAGGCTGGTTATTCATATGCTTCTTCTTCATTCTTTTATTCAAAAAAAACTTGGGATGAATCTACTCTGACGTAAATCATGGAAAATATGTAACGAGGAGTTCTCTTGCCCCTTGTCCATCAACCTTGCGGAAGTGACTCTGAGAGAGTCTGGACAATGGGCCTTCTGTCTCGTAGTAGTCCCGAAGGATATTTGATCTGCCAACGCTCCGTTAAGAACAGGTCTTGGGATAGACTTTGCTCCTGCCATCTCAAGTGATAGCACCGCTGGTGTATGTGTTTCTTTTTGTGTGTATGTGTATAAGGGGGATGAGAGAGAATGTGGAAAAAACAAAGTCAAGGAAGATGGAATTGAAGTGCCTGCTAGCGCAGCCGCACTGCACCGACCAAGCAACCGACTGTAACATGTCAATTCGGTTATCTGACTGCTCATAATGGTCTATCGCACCGCCTTTCCCTGCTTTTTGAGTCAAAATGAAAATGCACCGCTTGCCCGTACCAAAACGCCAACGCTTGTCGCCCCGAGCCTTTTCCCACATATTTTGTGACGTAATAGAAATGTTCACAAGGGAAACCCCATGTGTAACTATGCAGAAGAAGGGAAAAAAAAGGGGGGAAGAAAGGAAATAGATACCTGGGCATCACTACTGATCCATTACATGTTGGAACAATGGCGAAATGGATTCGCCATAATGATTTCTCCTTATCGCCTCAGCAAGGAGGAACGACAGATCGAGGACCACCAGTTTGCTCGCACTGCCCGTCTTGTCCTCCGGGATCGGGTAACTGTTGGTCACGACAATTGTGTCAATGCAATCGCACGCTTGCATTTGTTCCAGACAATCACCACCAAAAACACCATGGGTGGCGATGCAGTAGACCTTCTTTGCGAAGCCGCGCTTAACAACAGTCTCCGCAGCTGCGATCCAAGAACCGGGCTTGTCAATCATATCGTCGACGATGAAGACTGTTCGGCCCCTGACGTCGCCCACTAGAGTGATCATGTGTTCAACTCTGGGATTCTTGAGAACTTCATCCTCTTCATCAGAGCTCACGGCCGCATCTCCGGAGCCTCCCAGGGCGTGTGATTGAGGGCCAAAGAACGACGATGCGTGCGACATGGTCATCGACTCCTCGATTGGGATATCCGTGTCCGCTGCCGAGATGGAGGGCGATGGGAAATCGTCAGGCACAATGTGTCCTTGGAACAATCTGCCGTGAATCACCTCCTGGGCGCGTTGATCATTATACTCTGGCCCGTCTCCTTCTTCGTCCAGCTCATCAATGACTGACGACTGCGAAAGCGTTGTCAGGGACCTCACGGGAAGAGGTTTGGGCTGGCTCGAAGAGCGAGGTGGTGTCCCATTAGCAGCCCGCGACGATCCTTCAGCAGCATCCGCATGTTGTCCGTTCGCTGAAGCAGGGGTTCCATTCTCGGGCTCTGATGAGCTGTTACGCACCTGGTTACTCATCGGGTCTAGGACCGGCTGTCGCTCAATCCCGTCGAGGTGGTTCAAAATCATGCTTGTCGTCATGCTTGCAGGGATATTGCGGCCTCTCTTCTTGTCGGTCGTGACCATGCCAAAGTTGAGCTTGAGGGCATCGGCAAGAGAAGTAACACGCTTGGTGCCACCGGCGTTTTTGGACACGACTACCGCCTCCTTCCAATCCGACACATTGTGCCTGATCCAGCGCGCTATGAGGGGCTCTGCGTGTAGGTTGTCGACAGGGCAAGTAAAGAAACCCTGCATTTGCGAAGCGTGAAGATCGACGGTAACGACGTGCTTGACACCTGCCACGCCGAGGAGATTGGCCAACATTCTCGCTGTGATGGCCCCCCTGTGGGACTTTTTCTTCGACTGGCGACTGTAAGGGAAGTATGGCAACACAGCTAATTGAAGTAAGCGCAAGCCGAATTGGGCGAGAGAAACAAAGGCATACCAGTAACCTTGCTCGCGGAACCTCCCTTGCACGCCGAGATCATGATGAGCAGCTCCATGATGGTGTCGTTGATCTTGGGGCTGCCGGATTGAACGACGAAGACGTCTTTCTCGCGCACGCTCGTGAGGATGCGGACGCTTGTCTCGCCGTTGGAGAATTGAGTAAGCTCGGCATCGGCCGGCGCCATGCCGAGGTTCTCACATATCTTTTGGGTAAGTCCCGGGCAGCTGGAGCCCGAGAAAATTAGAGTGCTCCTCATGTTGGAAAAAAAGTGTGGTGGTTTGGGGGAGAAAATCACTAGACAATTTTTTCAGTCCTAAAAATCATCGAGTGGGTAAAGTGGGGGTGTGTCAAAGCTGACTCAAAGATTCACTCGCTCCCAGGGTTGATTGAAAGTGGCGTCCCTCTGTTTTCCGTTGCTGAGCAGGGTTAGAATCACTAAATTCTGCACGTGTTCTAGGACCTTGAACCACTGATGAAGGTGGACAAGCACTTGACAGGTGCCAAGGCGAATTGACAGGACTCCTGGTTGAAATTTGAGATGACAGCTTTTCACATTTTGATAAACCAGGAAACATAATAAGATCAAACTCGACTTGAACTATGTTATCCTCTAGTTTTGTGGTGACTCTCGTATCAGTTATTTTCTCAAAGAATGGATTGGATTGGGATTTGCCGAGCGGTGCAACTCAGAGCGGCTGTTTCGGGCCAAAACTGAATGCAGAGCTTATCACGATCGATGTAATTGATGTACAAACAGACGAGCAATAAAATGCGTCCGAGACAGTTCATAGTAATTCTACCATCCTTTACAATATTACCGCACGTAGGAAAGGGCTTTGGAAATCTTTGAAATGTCCCACTTGTCGGATGCTTCCATCAGATAATTAGTTGAGATAATTACTGGTATCTTTTCCATTTTGAACGTAGCACGAAAACGAAAAATTCAACCGCACCTCTCTAACGAGAATCAACAGACAATGGGCATCCCACGTCTCAAGAGGAATTTGGAACCCTTCGCCGATAAGGGGCCCATAAAACCATGCGAAGTGGTCGTCGACGGACCAGCCTTGGCATACCACGCCTTGAATCTCTGCTCGAGAACCGCCCTCAAGTCCAGCCCATTTGAGCAGCCGTCCTATGAGTTGCTCGGCCGGACGGCAATTGCTTGGCTTGGGAAAGTTGAAGAATATGGGCTGAGAATGCATGTAATACTCATCATTGATCTAGAGAAACTTGCTAATCATGATAATACCTTGTAGATCGCATATTTATTTTGACGGTTTCCTGCCGACGTTGAAACGACCTGAGCGGACCCATAGGCTCATAGGCATGACCAAAGACCTCGTGAAATATCACTCGTCATATCCTGCTGAGATACCCAAGGAGCGTGCTCGCCGAACCAGCGAAAGATTACCAGAATTGTTCCCTATCTCCTGGGGCGGGGAAGCCCACTCGAAACCACCACCTCCCCCATTCCTTGTTCCAGCCGTCATTGATGCTCTGCGATGTTCTAAATATGGCTCCTTAACGACAATTGTCGGCGGTGAGGCCGATGGATCTTGCGCTTGGCACGCCAGAAAATCTGGGGCACTAGTGTTGACTTCGGACTCGGACCTTCTCGTTCACGACCTAGGCGAAAATGGCGCTGTGGTCTTTTTCTCCGACATAGACGCAGATGTGGAAGGAAATAGACTCCTCAGCCCGCAGTACCAGCGGGCCAATATCTGTCGAAAGTTGTCCATAAAGCCCGACACCGGTCTACCGTATCTGGCCTTCGAAATATTCAGTGACTGCCATTTGACGGTTGAACAGGCCGCCGAAAGATCGAGAAGAGGCGAGGCAGTCACGCTAGCCAAGGATGAATATACCGAATTTATCGAGACATACCTATCGCCAGAGACAGCGTTGGAAAATACTGCCATCTTATGCTCAAACCTGGACCCTCGAATATCGGAACTGGTCTTAAGATTCTCGAAACTCAGTCGTGACGAACCCCAAAATGACACAAGTAAGCTGGAGATGTACCTGCCTTTCCTTCTGGACAGCCCGGCGCGAACTAGCGCATGGGAAAGCAGCAAGGGCATCAGAAGCATAGCATATTGCTGCATGATGTCGGCCGAGAAGACAACGACTCGAACTGTATACGAGATGAGGAGGCTTCAATCCGCTTCTTCGGGAGTGCAGGTTGAAGTCTCGCCGCCTACAGCCATAGCAGAAAGCTGCCTTGCGCTCCTCGAGACAGTTGCAAAGATCAATGAAAATATAACTAACTCGGAAATCGTGTGGGTGCTGCTCTCATTCTACCAAGACATCGTTATGGCAGTAGACCGCGCAAGGGGCTCTCCTCTAAGTCTAGAACTACTAGGTCAAGAAGCCCGCGGAAAACTGGACCAGCACTCCTGGGACTTCCTACACCTCGTTGCGCAGACACAAGCAACATACTACTCATTGAGGATGCTTCAGCAACTGGCTAGTGTCGTTCCCGAACCACCTCAAAGTTTGACAGAGCTGTTGAATGTCTTGTCGAAGTTTCCCTCGCTCAAAGGCTTTCCCTCGGTTAATTACTTCTCGAATACAATTCGCCTGGTCAGAGAAGAAGGAGGGTTAAAGTGTTTGGCTCTCCTCTGCGCCGAGTTTGGCGATATCCTGCCACGAATTGAGGCCATTGGAAAGCCATCGACCAAGGGCAAGAAGACGAAGAAGAGGAAGGCAGCACATGCTACACATGAGGCCCAGAGGAAACGCTCGAGCAACCCATTTGATCTGTTGGATAGTTTAGACGAATAAATGATAGAGTCGTGTTTGTCACACCCCACCGTAATCCTCATACATGTCCCGAATTCAAAACGAATTTTTTCCAGAATCAACACATGCTAAGACTCTGAATTTAATTATTCAACTCAACAACCACGAAATATAAAAACCATCAAAAATCATAGTAAGTTTAATATATTAGAATACTATAGATGCCAGGCTTTAGTCAAAGAAAAGGTTATTGCTGTAGATTTGTGTGTGATGGGAGTGTGAGGACGAGATATATATGGTGGAGTGTGACAAACACTGCGGTTTGAATAGATTCCCTCAAATATTAAGCAACAAACTTCAACAAGATTGTGAGCTAATTCAAGACGGTTTGGTCGCAGTAAATTTCCTGATGCTCTGGCACATGCATACTCTAACTGAGAAAGAAAGAAAAAATATTAAGAAAAAAAATAAGGAAAAAAAAATAAAAAAAATAAAAAATCCATCAATTTTTTTTTCTTTACAATGTCCTAAACATGCAACGCTCGGCGCATGCACCATGCACGCGGTGGATAAAAGACCCAAGACTGCAAGACAAAAGGGTTTCCACCTATACCTCGACAATATGCTCCAAGTCTTCAACTAGTTTAACTACGACCAACCCTCACAAAATATAATATTTAACGATCTTGAATCGTTAGTATATCTCTTTGAGATTACAATATGTTTATATACTTTTTGAAAAGTTAGAAAATGACGGAAAGCAGGGGTATGTAGATTTGCAGTCTCGATTTTGTTGTTTACAGCGTGACATGCAGCCCCCAAGTCGCTGAACAGCCCCATTCGTACCTATTCCAAGGGTTCAAGTCAGGGTTACACTTTGTGCTATATTTAACCCTTATCCTTATCTGCATCGCAAGACCCCTCCAAAATTTTGAGCTCAGCACCCCGCGTTCGTATCAAAGGCTTGCAGCGCATTGCAATTGTGTATCTCTCCAACCGAGTTCCCACAACTTCGCCATCTGTTCTTGTTTGCGAGCTTCGGGGTTTTTTTCTTCCCTCCTTTACTTATTCACAACCGTCCTTCACATACCCTCTCGTACAGTTGACATTCCGTATAGGCACAAAATGACCTCCGATACCCTTTCAGCTGTCGCCTCGCTGCGCGCCTCCCTCTGCGCAGAGTCGACCCCACTGCCAGTGCGCTTTCGTGCCCTCTTCTCCCTCAAGCACGTGGCAAAGACGTCCGACCTCAAGTCCCCCGAGTCGATGGCAGCCATCGAAGCCATCGCCGCCGCATTCTTCTCCCCTTCCGCTCTGCTCAAGCATGAGCTGGCCTACTGCCTCGGCCAAACCGGCAACGTTGCCGCGATCCCTTATCTGACGGGGGTGTTGGAGGATCTGGCCGAAGATCCCATGTGCAGACACGAGGCAGCCGAGGCACTAGGCGCACTGGGAGACGCCCAGAGCTTGGACGTTCTCAAGCAGTATCGGGATCGCGAGGGGGAGGAGGTGTGCGTCAAAGAGACTTGCGAGATTGCCATTGACAGGATAGAATGGGAGAACTCTGAGGCAAGGAGGAGGGAGAAACTGAGACATAGGTACGAGCCCATTTTCCTTGGTTGTCTATTATTGGTAGCTGGCTGCTAACTACTTGTGCGCGTCTGTAAAGTGATTTCGCCTCGGTTGATCCCGCGCCTCCACTGGCTCAAGGCCAGGAGGAGCAAAGCGTCGAGGAGCTGGGCAAGACTCTCATGGACACAACTAAGCCTCTCTTCCTCAGATACAGAGCAATGTTCGCTCTCCGCGACTTGGCCTCCCCACCCGATCTTCCAACTGCCGTTCCTGCTGTTCACGCCCTCGCCGCTGGCTTTGCCGATTCCTCTGCGCTCTTCCGCCACGAAATCGCATTTGTATTTGGACAATTATCGCATCCTGCTTCTATACCGGCCCTTACTGCTGCGCTCAGCAACACCGAAGAGGCTAGCATGGTCCGGCACGAGGCAGCTGAAGCCCTTGGTAGCCTGGGTGATGAGGAGGGCGTCGAGGCGACGCTCAAGAAATTCCTTCATGATAAGGAGGCCGTCGTTCGGGAGAGCTGCATTGTAGCGCTTGACATGGCTGAGTACGAGAAGAGCAACGAGACCGAGTATGCGTTAATCCCCGAGGTCAAGGGCACTGCTTGATTTTATGGCGGTACATCCTGTTTATGAGGCGTTCTGGCTGTGAAAAAGATATTTGGCTTTACATCGCAAATCAAAGAGCGATGCAACTTTTACAGCTTTTGTTGCTCGCGCAAACCAGGGGATAGATAGTTTTTCCGTGTTTTGGTGAAAGAAGGCATCTCAGTTATTCATGGTCCATCTATGGAAGGTGGCTTATTGTTAGCGCAAAATCTTGTAGGAAATAACCTTTGTCGTTCATCAAGACGCACCTTTCACCACAATCGCAGTTGTAGATGATTGTTGAGCCTTCGTCTGCGCTTCTCTGTTGCACTTCGGAATATCGCACTCCTCGCTTGCCGCACTTGGGGCAGTCTGTGTTGGCGTCGATTCTCTCGGTCTGGACCTTGTGTCTCTCAACAGCTTGGACAATGGAAAGCTTTTGCCGGAGTGCTGAAGGAAAATCAGACGGCTTCGTTCTGGTCGTTACTGTTCGCCATGCTTGGTCTGCAATCCCGTCTTGTCAGCTTCATGGGAATGGAAGACATGGCAAAGAAAGACAAACCTCGGTTTTCTGCGCCACAGCAATCGCAAGAGAGAACATTCTTTTCGCTGCCTTTGGATGCAGGGAGTAAGTTACCGCAGTCGGTGCAGAAGATTAAAGAGCCGATCGCGGCCATTGTGTGCGCTGTGTGAATATCGTTTTATTCAAAATTCAAAGTTCTCCGTATCTCTGGGGATGGTCGGGTGGTGGTGGGGGGGGGGGGGGATTGTGGATTTCTGGGTCTTATACTTTGTCTTTTTTTTTTTTTTTTTTTTTTTTTTTTTTTTTTTTTTTTTTTTTTTTTTTTTTTGGACTTCTCAATCAATCAACCACTGTGACAAGGTTCGTTTCCAACAACATAAAATTTCTAGCATCCGCTCTGCAGCCCAGGAGCCACTGACACGATGCAACCCTGCCATCCCGCGCCTGGCAGGTCGGTGCACGGACCAGGTTGCTTCCCCAAGAACCCCCAAAGCTGAGGTGCTTTCCAGGCGTGCCTGGCGAGGCTGCTTTTGAAAGCTTGGCTTTGGGGTCGTGGTTGGACTTACCTCGAACAGACGCCTCGAGTCGCGACATCCTTGTTGGGACGCATCCTGCAATGAAATAATGAAGTTCTCTGCAAGCGCCTTCCCGCGACCACGATTCGCGAATTTTGACTTTTTAAAATCTGGTGGAAACTTGGTCCAATTGTTGCAGTAATTGTGCAACCAACGACACCACTGGAGGGATCGGAAAAGGGATCACGCTTGATGAGCCATGTTTCGTCACTATCTGTCGTGAATCGACTCCTCCTTTCTTTGAGGTCTAGCAATCATGGACAACTCCTGGTCGGACGCCTCTCATAATGTCCATAGCTATGGCCCCGCCGAGGGGAGCTCGCAGGGAGGTCAACCGCTGCCTCCGCCGCATCACCAGCCTCAAGCTTCACGGCCCGAGTTTGACAGGCCCTTCATTCTTCAAGAGGCCCTCCCATACACGCCCTTCTCGTCGATTGCTCCTTTCGATTCGAGTGAGCTTCCCCTCTCGCGCCCATGCCTCCCAAACACTTCTATTGACGCCGCGCCCTTCCCTCCTCTCCAATTTCATCTGATCCTATTCTAACCATTGTCCTCTCGCTTCAATAGGTGTGCTTCCTGCGCCGACAATATATCCCGCCTCGCCGGCTGCTCCACTGACCGATCTTATACCTAACGTCGACTTCGCTTTCCTGAACGAAGAATGCGCCAACTATAACCAATCAAGACGTCTTCCTCAGCCCGTCACCCAGGTTCAACATCTCCTTGAACGAGCGAAGCTCCCTGAGTAGTATGTTGTTACGTAGGATGAGGTTCCAGCCCTGAAGCTAACATGGTGAAGTAAATTTAAGACGGGGCCTAGGGGTCCTATTTCTCCAGTCTCCTCGAACCGTCCCTCTCTAACTGCCGGGCTCTCGCCGCTCTCCAAGATGGTCTACAACAGCGTTACAGTACCATTCCGGTATCCTACCCCACAAACGCCCGGCAATAATCAGGATGACGGTCAGCAAAGCGCAACCAGCACTCCTATCCCAGCCAAAAAGAGCAAACCCGGCGAGCAACCTCCAATACCGACTCCCAAACACGACTCCCACCCGCCAATAGAGAGGCAGGTCGTCCCACAGAAACCAGCGGCACCAACACCTGTGAGCCGGCAAAGCCAAGGACCGCCTAAGCCTCGATTAGAGGTTCTTCTGCCAACCAAGAAAGAGCTAGAACATCAAGCGGCTAAGGTTGACCGAACGATACCAAACGCGCCTGCTCTGCCATCTCCCCAAGTGGTGCCGTTGAAGACGACATCACGGCCATATTCGAACTTACAGCAACAGGCAGCGCCAGCTGCTGTTTCTACGCCCGCTAGGCCTGCTCATGAGATCCAAAGCGCAGTAGCTTCGGCACCAAGACCGTCCCCTCCTCAACCACCATCTAGTTCTCAGAGGCCAAGTATTGCGATCGAGATCAAAAAGGACGCGACCTTCAACAAAAGCGAGTTTATGGTAGTCACTGATGTGTCGGAGGAGTCAGCCAATCCATCACTTAGAAAGCCGCAAGAGGATTTGGACGGTGATGATATTTATGGAGATAGTCTCGATCTGCGTCAGAGGGCCGAGGCAGCCATCCACGAGTTGCGGATGTTCCTTCACAACATCTTTCGAGCCGAGAATGCTGTGTTGGTTAGCCAGGGTGGAAACGACCTGGTAGTTTTGACGCCTGAGAACGGTGTCACTCTCACATCTGGCGCGCAGTCTAAGGTGCAGGCTTTGCTGGGGAAGACCATCTCTTTAAACTGTTTTAAGAAAGTTCCTCTTGATGAGCTACTTCACCTGTTTCGCCTCTCTGAAGGTGCTCTGAAACACGCCGACTCTTGCGATCTCAAAATTGACGACTCATGGGCCCCCGCGGACGCTGAACAATGGCTCCAGCAGCTGCCTGACCTCGAAACAGCTATTCGCGCTGCCCGCACATCTCTGAGGATGATGTGCGGCGGACGTCAAGACAAACAGCTCTACTCAGAAAACACGATAGAGCAGTGCCTGAACTTGTTCAAGCGAATCGTGGATGGGGTTGTTATCCCTATTGCGGAGCTGAGAAGCACCGTCCAGCTCTTCAAGACGCTCGCACAGAACAAGAAAAAAATAGTCAGTTTGTTTACCGACTGCCAAAAGCTCTTTGCAATGATGGCAACTTTAATATCCTCCATCGACACTTCTGAAACCGTCAGCAACACGTTAGAATTCACTGCATCAAGGCTCATTTTCATGGAAACCGCGCACGCTGAAAAGGACTCCGTCATAGATACCCAAAAGTTTGACGGCCTTCGTTTGGTCGCCATGGACATGCTTTCACAGATATTCCTCCTGAATCCAGAGCAGCGGAAAGGCATATTCAGTGAGATACTGAGCTCACTGGAAAAGTTACCTCTGGGCAAACGAGCTCGGACTTTCAAGCTCATGGACGGCACCAGCATTCAGCCCGTCTCTGCACTAATCATGCGTCTGGTGCAAACGAGTGCCGGCAGGGTTGACGAGAGCAAAGGAAGCGGCCGGAGAAGAACGTTGCAGTCAATAGAGGACGAGTCAAATCAAAATGGCGGGCGGCAGTCACCTGTTTTCTCCATTCGTGATGAAGATCATGCGGCAATCCAGCACTCCACCGCCGTACAGGAACTAGATGGAGTCGCCAGTCCGTTGATTGAAACAGCTACGAAGAGTGCTGGAGATATTATAAATTTTATAGTGACCCGGGCGTTGAAATCGACCAAGTCTGGAGATACGCCCTACCGCAATCTTCTCGACCTTTTTGTCGAGGACTTCACACTGTGCTTGGACAATCCGGACTGGCCAGCATCTGAGCTCTTACTTCGCCTTCTCATGCGAATCATGTTTCAGTTGGTAGAGGGAGATAAATCAAGCGTAACCGCAAAGAATCTGGCGCTGGAGCTGCTGGGCACAATGGGTGCGGCAATCTCGAAGCTCAGAGGCCACGTTCGAAAAGCTGCGAGCACTCTCGACACCCATGATGCCGATGGCCTCGGAATGTTTCTTTCGGATCTCGCTGCTTCGGCATTGGAGCTGAAATCTAGGCCAGAGCACATGGTGGCATGGGCAGGGCCATACCGCGCAACACTCGAGTATCTCCAAAGCCGTTTCTCTGAAGATCCGCATCTGGCGAGTGCCATCTCATTTGTCATTTCGGACTGGGCAAACAAGATTTGCCATTGTTATGATTCTTTCGAGGATGACTTTGCCGAGCGCGACCAGGAACTGGGACGGCTTGCCTACAGGCTCCGCGAAATGATACACGATCGCCAGTGGTTATCGAACGAGTATTCTTTCAAAGAGATCAGCCCGAATCAAGCCAAACTCTCCTATTCTGTCACTCTTTTGCGATCTCAGCTTTGCGAAGCTTTTAGCACGATTTTGAACATCCTCCTGAACTCGATGGCTAGCGACCAGCCGACAGTGAGGAGCAAGAGCTTGAAGAGCGTCAACCAAGTCTTGGAGACTGATCCGTCGATTCTTGACGGTGATTCCATCGTTGTACAGCTCATCCTCCGTTGTTCAAATGATTCCTCAACACAGGTGCGAGATTCGGCCCTTGGCCTGATTGGCAAGTGCATTGCCATGCGTCCGGCGCTGGAAGAACAGATGATGCCCACAGTGGTGGAGCGCTTCTCTGATGCCGGACCTGGAGTGCGAAAGCGGGCCATGAAGCTTGCGAAGGACATTTATCTGCGCAATAACAGTCGAGCGCTTCGGAGTGTTATCGCCAATGGCCTCCTCCACCGTGTCCAGGACCCCGAAGAGAGTGTCAGGGATCTCGCACGCCAAGTGATTGAGGAGATATGGTTCGCCCCCTTTCAAACAAGCGAGACTTCTTCGACCATCTCACAACTATCGCTCACTGAGCATGTCTCCCTCATGGTGCAGACCGTCAAACGAGGCAATGTTGCAAATGTTCTTGACAAGGTCTTGCAAACTCTTCTATCACCCACCTCAAAGGCGGCACAGGCATCGTTGGAAGTATGCACAAAGCTAGTTGCCAGTATGTTTGACTTGGTCGACAGCTCAGACCCAGAGGATCCTTCTGGACTTTCGGGACGTGATGTCTTACAGGTCCTCATGATATTTGCCAAAGCCGAAGCCAGCCTTTTCACGTTTGAACAGCTGCGCTTGCTCAAACCTCACATCACGAGCATTGCTAGCAGCGAGGATCTGGCCGTATCAAGGGCCGTGGTGGTGATCTATCGCCGCGTACTGCCGCAACTTTCCAGCGCGCACGCTCAGTTCCTCGCCGATGTTCGCAAGGAACTGATGCCTGCCGTCTCCAAAGTGACGAGAGCGTTGCTGGATGATGTAATGGCTTGTCTTTGGATTATTAGTACGCTGACTGAAACCTCGGAGCATCTGGCCAGACTCGTTCTCTCCAGTTTGAAGGGAATCCAGAACTTGCGTGCCAAGAGCCAAGCACAGCCCCTTGACCAGCGAAGCATTCGCCAGTTCGACCGCTATTCGCTGATTGTGGGAATGACTGGGAAGCATTGCGATCTTGATGGACACCTAGAGATGTTCAAGCAAAATTTCCCCAAGTGGAGCGGTTCTGCGGTTTCCAAACTGATGGTTGACGTTGTGGTCCCATTTTCTGCGCCGTCCTTTCCACTCGACGTAAGGAAGGCAGCCCTGGACTCGGTTGGACTGGTTTGCCAGGCATCGCCAAGAAATTACGTATCTGCAAACGTCTATACAACGTTTCAGCAAGTCTTTGATGAGCAGGCTCCCGCCCTTGAGTCTATGATCCTGCGCTCTTTTAGAGAATTCTTGCTCACTGAAGAAAAGCGGTCCGAGCAAGCGTCTGAAGTCCCCTCGATCAATGGTTCGAAGCCGGAGAAGAAACGCGAGCTAACAGTCATTGGAGGTACAAATTACGACGATGTTGCGAGCGCCACGACCCATCGTTTCCTCAAGGAAATTATTCGCATCGCCTCCGCCACCCAGGATGATCACGCATTCCTCGCCGTCGAGGTTTTGGCCAGCATCAACCGGCAAGGTCTGGTACATCCCAAGGAAACCGGCGTTACCTTTATAACGCTCGAGACATCTGCCAACCCTCGCATTTCAGAGCTTGCATTCTTAGAGCACAAAGCTCTGCACGCCAAACATGAGACTGTGGTTGAGCGCGAGTACGTCAAGGCTATTCAGTCTGCCTTTGCATACCAGCGGGATATCGTCAAAGACCCCAGAGGCGCGACCTCTAACCCTTTCACCCCGAAGCTTCACTTGCTGATGGAGGTTCTAAAGATCAGCAAGTCGAAGAATCGTCAAAAATTTCTCGAGAAGTTCTGCTCGCAACTGGACTTTGAGGTCTCCAAACTAGATACATCGGAACACTTGCCATCTCACGTGCAATATTCGCAGTTCATTATCGAGAATCTTGCCTTCTTTGAGTATCTCACTGTCGGCGAGGTCCATTGCATTGTCGGTGCCATGGAAAAACTAGTAACTTCGACGGGTGCGAATGTGGCTCAAGCAATCGAATCGGAGGTCTTCCAAATTCGCATAGACATGATCGAAGCTCCTCAGCCAACGGGACCCAACGGCGAACCCCACGCTGAGCCAAATCTTCCGACTGTTGAGATGTCCAGGTTAAGACAGCTTACTTCTGGCTCAATGATTCTTCTGGCACTGTGGGAAGTGCGGACCTTCCTCCGCAAACTTTACAGCATGGGGACCGCAAGCCGTCGCGAAAGCAAGGGCAAACTGCAATCCAAGGATCTCAGCAAGCCGCCTGTCAAGGCTCAGGGAGTGACGGGTGACAAGCTATGGGAGGAGATTGGCACTATCATGACAGCCTTGACTTCACGGCAGCGCATGACGGAGACTTGCAAAGCGTTCGTGGAGTTGATGAATGTTGACAAAGAATTTTTAGTCCAAGACGAGGAGGATGAGGATATGATGAATGGCGAAGATGCGGGCACTCCGAGTGCTGGTGAAGATGAGGACGCCGAAGAGCGCACTCCAGGTAGGCGTGGGCGCAAGAGAAAGGCCGATGGCTCCGGGACACCTAGTGGCGCAAAAAAGAAGCCTCGAGCTAGGTCCAGTAGTCAGGCCAGAAAGAGGGGAAGACCTAGGAAGCAGAGCACTGAGGCAACTACGCAGGATGTGGATGGAGATTTTGATAGCGGTGCCGGTGGTGGGGTGGATTGGTTTTGACCGGTGAATTCTTGGGAGTGAATAATTAACGAATGGTGGCCATACCAATTTCGAGAGTCAAGACAGCATTCAACATTGGGAGGAAATTCGTAAGATGAAATTTTTTTTTTAAATCTCTTTGCACTTCGCTTTCTATACCATACAGCTATTAAATGGGAAATCAGGGAACGGAGTCCAGGGCTTTTGGTTTGGAGTTGGCCAGGGCCGAGGCCCAGGGAAGGCAAGATCTCAAGGCGAAACCCAAGAATCGCATCAGGGTGGGAAAGGGATGGCTTTTGCAGAAAAAAACATATGGTGCCAACCGAGATAGGTTGGCTGGGAAGAAAGGCGGAGAGCGTACAATTAGCTTTTTATCCATAACTCAGAGCTTCTATTCTTTGGCATGTTGATATTTATTCGTCTTCTCTCCACGGGAAAGAAAGAGTAGTCCAAAGCGCAGATTTTCTTTTTTTTATATGATATCACATTGTGAACTTGGGACTGGCCGGTCCGGTTTCTGTTGAACAGTGAAGTGGAGCGATTGTAATGCCACAGCAGAAGTCGCCGATCTCTTGGCCTGATTCTAAGACGGCCTAGACTCACATTATTGTTCGAGAACACATTTTCAATCTGATACGAATAGAAGCGTTTATATGCTCATGGTGGTGAGGAAAACGGGTCCGCCTCTGCTGAACAATCATGCCTGCACGTTGAGACGAAAATAATTGCATCTCTGTGCAGCGCCTCATCCCCGAAATCACCAACAAAAAGACATTACATGTGGAAAGTTAACCATATAGGGTATCATATTTCATATATTAACTTTAATGCACCAGCAGCTTCTGGAGTTGAGTCGTCCAAAAGGAAAGTTGAAGAATCCTAGATGCGAAACCAGCAAATTCACCAAAATCACCAACCAGCAAACACCCCCTCCCCCCCCCCCCGGACCGCTCACCTTTCGCCCGCCCAAAAAAAAAAGAAAAAAGGGAAAAAAAAAAAAAAAAAAAACCCAGAAAATACAGAAAAACTCGTAAGTCGACATAAGTTCAATGATCATTGGTCCTTTTTACCCCCTATTTTTTCCCATCATTTCCCAGCCTATGCAATCTCGATATCACTTAAACCAAACCCAACGCCGCCCAAGTCGGTAAAATCGAAATCCATCCCGGCAAGAACATCGTCCAGCTCTCCGGGCTTAAACATGTCTTCCATTGTCATATCAAAGATTCCTCCCTGTTGCTGTTGCTGTTGCTGCTGCTGCTGTTGTTGTTGAAGCGTTTGTCCTTGGCCCTGCTCCTGCTCCTGTCTCAAACTTTGATCTTGATCTTGCTGCGTTGCAAACTGCACTTGACCGTCCTGTGTAAGCTCCAATCTCGCCATCATCAACTCTCTGAACCTTCCAAGCAGAACCTCGTCGTCGGCAGCCGTATCTTGGGTCCCGAGTACGTCCCTCGCCTTATTCTTGATCCTCTCATTGCTGGGGAACCCGCTCCCCAACGCCACCTCGGTCTGGACAAACTCGGCCAACGCCTTTTCTAATTCCCGCGAGCAAAACACGGTTGCCGGCGGCGGGTTGCGCTCCTTGTCCAGAGTCAGTGCCTTGATGAAATGGTTAGCCGTCTGCGCCGGCGCAGCGAACGGTTTGGCCCCGTCGCGCATGTTTATCGACAGGTCCGCCGTGTTTAGTGCCGGAAGCTTGTGAGGGTTTGGAACCGTGTAAGGAGGGGCAAAGCCGGAACCCCCTTGAGAGATGTGCCAGGAGTAGGTTCCGGCGGGCAAGCCCGGGAGGGAGTCTGGGAGGATGCCAACGTCGCGCTTGAAGCGGCGGAGCCATTCGAGGTTATCGGCCGCTGTTTGGTTCCAGGGGTCGTCACTGCGGTGGAACAAAAGTTAGAAGAAAAAAATCAAGGGATTCGGATAAAGATTTAGATGGAGGACAAACTCTTCGTAGATGATCCAGCGAGCTTGGTGCTGTAGCTCTGCATCGGTCGGAATTCGGCGGGCAGGGTTGTTGGGAGAGATGCAGGAGGCCACGTAACTCTTTAGTTCGGTGGCTAGACGGTTGTAGCAGTTGATGTCGCAGAGGAGGTTGGCAGGCACAGAGGGCTTAGTGGTCGGCTGAGGAGGTGTCGTTGTTGGGCTGATCGATGAAGATGATGTAGACGAGGCCAGAGGGGAGTAGTTACTGAATTTGGTGCTGGTTTGGAGTTGGAGGGATTTGGTCCATATATCTGGACACGTGCCTTCATGAGTAAGAGGAAGCGGCATGTTGTCTTGCATTGCTGGATTTCCTTTGACATGTCGCTCCTTGAAGGCAGCCAACCAAGTCGCATCATCAGCGGCAGTTTGGTTCCATCCATCGTCATATTCGTAGATGAGTATGCGTGCCTGCCACTGTAAATCTGCGTCCGTGGGCTCTCTCCCGAGTGCCTTCTGGTTGCGGACGTACTCGGCTAACTCAAACTCGAGTCTGCTAGGGTTGTGAACAGTGTTGTCAATCAGGTTGGGGTTTTTGCACCGTTGAAACACATCCTTTATGTCCTCGGACCGCGGGAGGTGTGCTCTTTGCCGGAAGGAAGCCAACCATGAAGTTGAGCTGTTGACAAGCCTTGTCAAAAACTGGACGACCTCCTCGGTTGGGTAGTTGGATGCCTCATCCATCCGACGAATGATGTTGCATGCCTCTTGCTGTAGCTCGTTGTCCATGGCCGTTAAGCCAAGGAGACGGCGAGCCTTGACATAAACCTCGAGCTCCAACTCCATCGGATCCAGCTCAAAGATGTTGCCCTTGCCGTTGATCTTTAGTTGTTGACAAGACTTGAGCTCCTCCGAACGTCCTGCCAGCTGATTCTGCTGTGATGTCGCGATGATCAGGTCTTTGAGCCAGCTCTCCGTGGAACCCAGACAAGGGCGGGAAGTCTTGTCAGCTCTTCGGATCAGATTCCGCGCCTCGTTTAGAAGCTCGTGATCGGAAGGAGTCTGGAGGCCCTTCTCTCTGCAGTCGTCGATGTACGCCATCAAATCAATCTTGATCAGCTCAAAGGCGTTGACGGCCGAGGTGGACGGTTGCGAAGCTTCGAACGGGTTCGGGGAGTTTCTCTCATCGTGAATGAGGTCTGTAACACGAATCAGTAATCTACTAGACGTTGTTCAAAGAATGATGCACATACAGGGAGGAATAGCCGACTCGACCATGTTGAGCACAGGAGCATCGAAACCCCAGTCACCCTTCCAGTCTGCCATGCTCTTGCCCTTTTTGAAGTGTTCAGCGAGATGGTCGACACGGATAGACCACGTATCCATGATAATTCCACAGAAACCGCACCGAGATCGGATTTCAGGCGTAGTCACTTTCCACTGCTCCATCGCCGAGCTCAGGAACTTTGAATCGTGGACGAGTTTCAGATGCTGGCGAAGGTGATCCTTTCGGTAGAAGGTGCGGTCAGGAAGCGCACGCTCGTGGCATGCCGAGTAATTGTGACCATCGATGTGTGCCTCGTCCGGGTCGGCTTGCCCGCAAAATACACAGGACATCTGGCCGGTCTCGGGATTCAAAGTCACGGGGCCCTCGGGCGAGCATACCCACCGTTCCAGAGACAAGTGCAACGATTTCTCGTGCCTCTGCCAGTCGTGCTTGGTTCTAAACGTGTCGGTGCAGAAAGTGCACTGGAAAGTCTTGAGCTCTTGACGAAGAGGAACAGCAGAGACCGCTGGGACTTTTCTTCTCCTCCTCCTGCGGCCACGGGGCAGGGAGGAACTCGCTGACCCGAATGAGCCGCGGGAGTTGAAGGAATAGCCCGAGGCAAACGATCCCGTTGATGAATGCGAAGTGTTGGCCGAATGTGAGGTAATGGCCGAGTCGCAGATCGATCTCCCCGAGCCGTCGTCTGTGAAATTGAGGCTGTGGGGGCTGTTGAGCCCCGACGACACGGTTGAAGACGAGGTGTTTATAGCACGGGCAATGGCATTGACATCGGCAGGTTCGTTTTCTGGGGGGGAGTGCGCCCAACGTTGGAGCGGGTTCATCTGCTCGAAAGACATGCCTCGTCTCTGCGGGATATCTATGGGCTTCGACCATTGCCGCACACCGGGAGAAGTCGACCTCTGCGCAATAGCGTTCTTATTCCTGCGCCGCGTGTTGGCCAGCCAGTTTGTGATCTGCGTCTTGCTGAGGCCTGTCTGCCGCTGTAGCAGCTCCTTTTCTTCTTCATTGGGGTAGGGGTGTCTGCTGTGGGTGGACAGCCAGTTCTTGAGGATCTTGACCGACTCTCGAGAGAACCTGGCCCCCGTCTTAGGCCTAGATGCTTGATCTGAGCTCATGTTTTCAGCACCAGATGTGGAGGCCAAGTGAGGCAGGTCTGGGGTTGAGGTTCCTCGGGGAATCTCAACGATTGAGTCCTCCTGGGGGACGGCCATGTGGTCTTCCATCACCGGTCTCGCACCGGAGTCGAGACCAAAACTGCATTCCAGATGGAGCGCAATACAGCTCGTGCAGTAGCCGCGATATCGGCCCTCGCGCATCTTCTTGCACTGGTAGCCGGCCATCTTGCAGTGCAGGCAGGGGACAGCTGGCGTCTCGAAGTGGTCTTCCAGAGGGCCCCTCATCGAAGTCTCATCGGCGGGGATGGCCGCATTCACGGGAGTGTCCAGAGTAGGGGAGATGTTGTTCTCAAAGTGCTCGAGTGCCCAGAAAGACCAATCATCACCGTCGACATTCTCGAATGCCAAGTCTAGGTCATGGATGGGGTCAATGGCTGGACCGGCCTGGTCCCAGTTGACAAATTCCTCCATGTTGGCAGCAGATATTTCAGACCAAGTCATGTATGTATGTAGAAGAAGGGCGCGGGCTACCGACGGGACCCGCAGGCGAGAGGGCCCCTATTCGGTGGACAAGGCCGAGCTGGGTAACAAAGCTGTCAAGGTGTCAGATCAAAAGGCGTGGCTTGTAAGTTCACGACATGCTGTAAAAGGAGTGGAACACGCAGTGAATTGTCCAATGCCCACCCAAGGAAAGAACATGAGGGGTGCATTAATAAGAAACCCATCCCCCACCGACAAGATTATCTAGACGAAATGAAAGATTCTACTGACTTTATTTTGGGTACGGCTCAGCTCTCGGCGTTGTTCTCGTCGGCTTGGTGAGACAGATGATCGATCAACGGCAACCAGTTGGGACCGAATAATCGGGCGTGGCCAGAAGCAAAGTCAGCAATTCATGGCAGAGTTGACGGGAAGAGTTTTTATTTCAGTCCTCGTCCTATCCGAATTGGAACCATCGTTGTCTTTTCCGTTCCACTTCCTTCATCGATTTTCCGCAAGAGGGAGTCATATGTGCTCGCAAAACATGGGATTGGTCCCTGCTGCAAGGATGCAAGTTGTACTCCAAAAATGTGGGAATGCGCCTTTCAATTGACATGAGCTGGGGCCGGCCAGGCTCTTGGCCATGCAGCAGCTTGCAGCACGCAACACATCCCTGTCACCGCCCCGCCCGCCGTGCCCGCACCCCACATCCACAGGACAGGACTACCCCGCCGTCGCCGCTTCGCAGAAAACTTCCGCGGGAACGCCTATTGAAGAAACTTGGACGCCTCACGGAACTTTCCTTCCCCACAACTCATCACACGAGATCGATAATTCAGCCGACCGTTTGGGTTGCCTGCACACGATGGCGTGTTCGGCCGGCCAGAGGAGCCTAGAGCTGCATCAGAAGGGCGCTTGCCGCTGACAAGACAACCTCGAGATAAAAACACCAGCCTGCCGCTTTCAACCCCGGTTGCATTCGCGGGCGGAGGAAAAAGAAGCATGGCGGGGTTGCCTGTTTCTGCTTCTTATCCCCGGATTTCTCAATGGTACTTACTGTAGGTACTTCAACGGCCGGCCCGACGATAAGATGCTTGATGTCGGACTCGGCAGTCAATCTTGGTACTTCCAGTTCAGCTTGCTAACTGCACCCTGTGTATTTCTATTACAAACTGCGGAAGATGGGAATTGGGAAGACAGCCTGCAAAATGTTCTCGACTCAGCCCCACGACGTCAACCTCCAAAGTCTTTGTGCGAAGCACATCCGGAAAACTGCTTACGCGCACCACACCCCTCATCGAGAGATCAGCGTTTTACACAAACTGATAAGATGGTTGCGCCTTGTTGGTATTAGTCAGGCCCTTGCCGCTTTGGTGATTGCACCGGATGGTGCTCCCTGTTCCAGGCCATGCGAGTGCGGTCGAGGGCCGACCTCCAAGTGTTTGATCGGATAGGCAAGGTATCTGTAACTCATGGAGAGCCGGCAACCGACGGTTGGTAGCGGGTGTTTGTGCTCTTTTTTTCCCAATTCATCAAACCCCCAATTTAGAGCATCATCCCAGCAGTTGCGCTCTATCCCGTTTCCGAAAGCCGAGTACAATCACGGGGGCCCGGAAGCTCCTGCCAAGAACTCCAAGGCCCTCCGATGCCGGCGCTGTTGGTGTTTGCGGGGCGCCGAGAATGGAGAGCGCAGGTATCCGTATTGCTTTCATGAACCAGAAAGGAGCTGCTTGATGGATAGTTCCAATAGCCTTGTTATCTGAATCTTGTCTTCGGGCTGATAACCAAAGCTTCTCTGCTGATGGACGATCATTGACGTGCTTTGTTCCAGGCAGCTCCAGGTTGGAGAATAGGTAGGACATTACTAACCAGAGAGAATCATCCCCTCCTGTCTTGTCCAATACGTCACGCGCCATGCGTCGAGGATGTATTCCGAGATCGATCAATATTTTGAACAGCGATGACTGTATATGTGGATGCATATAGTCAACAAAACGTTGGCATTATGCCCCAATGACGAGAACAGCGCCATGTACATCAACCTTCTTGTTAGGGACCGCAAGTCTCGTCAAGTTCTGAGGCCCTGCCTTCATGTAGCAGTTTCCTTGAGCTTTTGACCGCGCGGCGTTCGCCTTGCCGACCCAATCCGGGACAAAACTGACTCCCGTACACGTCGCCTTCTCTGTGTTCCCGAAATTGCGAGGCATAAACATGGTATATGATGCGCAGGCATCTATGCAAGTCGCAAAGCTGCCAGTGAAGAGCGAATATATCACCTCACCTTCAACATCTAAGTTGCAATATCGAGTGAACTTGAGTGATCCAAAAACTACAATATCTCGGATTAACTCTGCCATCAACAACAGCAACAAAAAAAAAAAAAAAAAAAAAAGTGACGGGAGGAAAGGATGACGAACAAGAGTATGACACATATGTTGTTCCATTGGTCTTGTCGGGGGCCTCGGCACATCCCTCATCTATAAGAGCTAGCGAAGTTGGGGTGGCAGTCAAACTCGCCGTCGTCGTCACAGAAAATGTGCTTGTAGGAACTGAGCCAAGTATGCTGGCCAGTTTGCTAGCATTCTCGTTGGCACGCCGAGATTCAACGCCCGTAACAGCCGACAGACCGATGACGGTTGCCGAGAGAAGAGCAATGAGGCATGATAAGACAAAGACAATGAGGCTACAGCCCCATATCTTCATGGCGAGAAATGATACTTGTTCGTTTCCCTGTTTTGATTTGGTTGAGGTCCCCGGTGCTTTTGCTCCCACCCATGCCGCTGGCACCGCTGGTTGTTCATGGGGCCCATGTGACGAAGCTGCGTAAGTGGACGATGGGCCAATAAGTTCCCTCAAGAAAGAGATTTCATGAACGGTTCCGTTTGAGCTCTCATCTGAATGGGGATCATGCGTGTATGGGAGAGGCCGTGACTGCTGATATGGCTGCTGTTGCTCCCATAGCTGATTTTGTTGACCGTGTACCTGATGTGGCTGATCGTATTGTTGACACAGATCTGGATGCTGCTGCTGCTGCTGTTGGAGTTGCCAATCAAAGCGTGGGCTTTGGTATTGCTGGGGTTCTCGGAGATAGGCAACTTCTGGATAGTCTTGCCGTGTAGGTTCGGGGCCTGCGTCGTACTTCATAATCATCAAAGCTGTCAGCATTAATCTCGAAGTCACGGGGGTGCTGGTCTTACCGTTACCGCCATCGTAAACCTAGAAGGGTAAGATGTCGGCATTCGTCAAGCGGAGGGAAAGAAGAAGTGGGAGGTGAGCAATAAAACAGAGGCGGCCCCTACAGAAGCAACCTGTATCTAGTCAGATAGAGAAATTGCCATCGACGTGAGGAAAGGAGTGGGCGTTTCTGTGGGGTATTGCTCATACTAAATGGCCAGCACGTCGGTGTGAAACACAGAGATTCGCGGCCCTCGCCCGTAACCGGGCCACTCCTTATCCCGGGAGGGCCAGAAAGGCAATGGCTAGTATTAAACTCTGCTATATGTCCAAGACTTGTCGTAGCATGTCCAGACTAAACTTGATACTTGAACACGATACCAAAAATACTAAAATATATTCCTGCTTTCGCGACTACTGTTCGTTCCCACTTAATTATAACATGAAAGAGAATTTCCCCGTATTAGCGGCCCCTCTGAACCATGAAACAACATCTTCCTGTGAAGTAAGAAATCTCAAGCACTTACGTGATCATATGGTGGATATTTAAGCTCGTCTCGACCGTCCAGGCCGAATATAGGACTGGCCTCCCTCTTGACCGTTTAGGATTCTTCTGTGCCGTTATAATTATTCCATCAACGACGCCAAACATGCTAACTACTGACAGGGTTACCAGAGTGTCTGTCCGTCAACACTGTAGCAGTAGCTCTTCTCGGTATTATTGCCGTCCCGCCTTTTTCCCTGCGCGGTGCCGAGTTTTCGTAGCTTGACAGTAATGCGCTCTGAGAAGCATCTGCAAAAGGTGTGCTGACAGCCATCCTGCTCTCCATGAACAGACGGGAAGAAGGCCGCCGCCTCAGGTTTCCAAGTGAGACTGTAAGATTTAAGGCTGCAGGGCAAGAAAAATGAGGTATTCGCCCGTGCCGCATTCCACCTACGTTGTATGAAAGACTAATTAAGACGCCGTTTCAAATCCTTCGAAGGATGTATCCACAGGACTCATCCACCCACGCATGCCGAGCTGTAACTGTGCTGGGTACCCCATCCGGCATTTTACCATGACTCCTGCTGTCTCGATGCCTCGAGTGAGGACTGAAGTCGGGCAGAGGCGGTGCAGCTATACTTGAGTGCCAGGTTGAACTTTTGTGAGATCAGACAGCAATTGCTTTGCCGTCGATAGCTTGCGTTCAAACCCATCACTTGTTTTGATGGTATGACGGATTCGATGGGACATCGAAAATTTTGGGCGATTTAGGAAGGAATCCTCATCACAGCAAGTCCAGTAATCACACATCAAACCCCTCACTCAGCCCTATGTGGCAGGGGCTGCATCTTGTTGGAACGGAAGCTGCCCCGCGGATCCAACGGTGTGCCGAGCAACCCGGGTCTAGCTAGTTCTCTGTCCGTTCAACACAAACATCATCTCGGGAATGTACTCTTTTCAAGAAGGATTGAGTGGCCACACTATCTTGCAATATTCAAGATTCTAGCTTCAACTGTCCACGAATTCGAGATAAATTATTAGCCCCTCAAACCAGACCAGCATTACTTTTTCGGTACACAAGTCTCGGTTTAATACAACTAAACAAATCCCCTCCTCCTCCTCCTCCTCCTCCAAAAGGAAAAAAAAAAAAAAGAAAAAAAGAAAAAAAAAAAAAAAAAGGCACATCGCTTCTTCCAAACAGCAGAAATGCCAACCTACTTCGTCCATGCGTTTCGCTGGCACCGCCAGGGCATCATGATTCACATCGTCACAAACCAGCTGGACTCCGCCTCGCCGGGCTGGATTTCCTCCCCGCGCTCCTCCAAAGCGATCTTGGACTCCTTCTCCCGCATCTACCCATTCTTCCCTTCCGCCGACCATTCTCGAACCCCTACTTCAGATGTTGCTGCTTCCCAGCGATCCCCAATTCAGCTGATAGAAGAATACGACCCCGACAATCTCGAAGTGACATCCTCACCTTACGCTTATGTCTGTGACTATGTTAAACGAGTAGATTTGTCACTGGATGTAAGCAAGGAGGTTACGAATTTTGTTTCCGATCAGAGTTGTCTGGGCGAGCTGAGGGATCAACTTCAGAAGGAGGCGAGTATCGGGTGGTATGTTGTTGTATGTGGGGATGAGGAGCGTGGATGGCCTGGGATGGACGAGGAGGATGAGGAGGAGGAGGACGACGACGACGAGGAGGAGGATGAGGAGGATGAGGATGAGGAGGATGAGGAGGTGGAGGATGAGAAGGGGGTTGATGAGGAGGTGGTGGGCAAGGAATATGACGAACAACCAGAACGGCAGGGAGAGGAAGAAGCAACGGTAGGGGATGCGATAGGGACAGAAGGGGCGTCAGCGCAGGAGAGGCGAAGTCGGAGCTAACTAAGACTAGGTGAGAAGGAACACGAGCTTGTCAATCACTTTGGTTTGCCTTGTCGTGCGTGTCATACAGCTCAGGACTTGGACTTGGGAGTCACTAAATGAATTCTATGCCCCCTCCCCCCTAAAAAAAAAATTCGAGAAAATGTCTAGTGCAAAGAAGAAGGAAAAGCGAAGAGGGAATCGCAAATCGGGGTAGAAAAACCATAAAAACCGATACCACAAGAGTTGATGATGGATGGTGGTCCAAGAACTTAGAGATTTATATGCCCTCGGAAGTAGATATATCACGATAAGGGCAATATTGCTTCCTTGATGTTAGCCCATGTAGTAGGTGGCCCGCGCTAGCCGAAGCCAGCTCTTTATATCAATTCCAGAATCTCATGCTTCTAATTGCGTCAGGCATTGGAAACTGTGTCGGAACCTGCCACGATAATCGGCTAGGGATACAAGCAGTTGGTTGTTGGAGCTGGGTTCCCATTGCAAAGATCGAAAAATCATGAGCCGGAGGTTGCGGCAGAGGTATGCTTTGGCCCTCGAAAACCTAGCGTTCGCTCTGCCATATACCAACAAATGTTTTACACTCAACAAAAACTAACCAAGACAGTAGCATGCGTTGTTGTTAAGAGCTCTCTTTGAGATATTTTAATGGCCTGGCGCTTAGGATCGTCCAATTCATTTGCAAGTCTGGCTCCTTCTCATCGTAAGCGTAAGGGGAGTGCTCATTGCAACTCCAGTCCTACCTGTATGACAACACTCCGAGGAGTAACCACCCCGCCACAACCCCTTATTCATCCATCTGCCAAGCATACTCCAACCCCTTATTCATCTCCCGCCTGTTAATCGCCTTGAACCTCTCGGCTTCAAAGCCATTCCCTCTGTCAACTCCATCCCACCTATAGCCAGGTTTTATCCCATATCTATTCGGGGGTGCCGCCCCTTTGTACACAGGTCTTCGTCCCACCCCGCCCTTCTTTTTCTTCCCCGTCCCCCCGCCAGTGTCACCAACCATAAATTGCGCCATGGGATCATTCCACCTCTCCTGTTCCTTCAGTTCTCTGTTCAGTTCCGCGTCATCTTTGCCCCGAGCCAACGGCATTAGCGCCGCCTCCTCCAGCTTCTCTTTCCTTTCTTTTGCAGCCTGCAATTGGACCTCGCCCTTCAGCAGCCTTTGTTTCTCTTCTTCTTGTTTCTGGGCCTCCAAAGCCTGCCGTCTTGCTTCCGCTCTCCGCATAGAAATATCCACTCTCCTACCTGTGGCGTCTCGCAGAACCACCTCTTCCTCGTCCTTCCCCGCGGCTCGCTGGGCTTGCAGCTGAGCCAGCTCGGCGCGTTCCAGTTCTTGCCGGGCTTTGAGTTGGGCTGTTATATCTGACGCACTCTGCAAACCCGCAAGCGTACCGTTTGACATTAGTGCTGCTGAAGGAACCGGGACGTCAATATCCATTGTTGGTGCCTCGTCTGCCGCGGCCGTAGCTGCTGCAGATTCGGCGGCTGCCGCGGCAATGATGGCATCTGCGTCGCGAGCATCTTTGGTGTCTGTTGGGATGGGCGCGCCGACGGTTTTCCAGGCCGATTTCTTTGCGCGGCGGAATTCGGCCGAGTGGCCTGCGACCGTTACGTCTGGATCCTCATCAGAGTTGTCACCGCCGGGGTTCTTGGATATAGACCAATCGTCGTCGTCTGTTATGAGAAGACCAGATGCAGATTTGGAATTGTGCTTGCGCTTCCGCTTTTTGGTGGATGACGTCGGTTTTTCGACTGTAAGGTAGTGCGCCGCCAGGTAAGCTGCCTTGTCGGAGGGCATGGTCGATGGATTCGAAGAGGAGTTTATTTCGTTGTTTTAGGTGTTTGTTGTCGATCGCATGTGTTCTGAAACCTTTACCTGGGATTTAGTTGCTTTCCGCAATGTTGCGTCGATGCTGCGGTGGCCATCAAGGTGTTTCAACGATGATGCACTGCTATGGAAATTTTGGCGTTGTTACGACGCGTCGCTCGGCAGTTCCCGATCCAACCTACTACTGCAATCATTGCAGTTGACGCACTCGCACGTACAACCCTCGCTGACATCATTGCTCAGTCCCTGCGCATAACCCTGGGGTGTAACCAGGCATGCTTAGATCTATATGGATACGTATTTCTATACTCCCGCATTCTAGCTGTCTTCCACATCGGCTCTGACCTCACTTTAGAATTGGGACATCATATTACTTTTGAAAGCCAGTCAGTTGATATCATCCGGACACCGGGGTTGACGGCATCATTGTCTGGCGCTTGGAAGGGGCTGACAGAAAGCGGTCAGCAGACCCATGAACTCATGGACTCGGGTTTCGCTCGCCTTGTTCCTTGCCTCGGCATGGGTTCGTGGCCCGTGGGCTTCCATGATTGGTAAACCAAAAGCAAAGGGAGGCAGTGCAATGACGGAATCACCAATTCACCGCGCTCGAGAGGCAGCATGGAGATTGGAGATGGCATCTGATTGAGCTTCTTTATCATCCATACTTCCCGATCTTATCAGCCCCTTATCAGCGGTTCAGGATGCAACGCTTCGCCCGCCGGCTGTGAGCGAGCTATTGTTGGTGACTAAGTCGCGCCATCGGACTTTTCGGATGATCAACATTCCTGTTGAAAGTAAGCCCGAAGCCTTTGGAAGGGACAGCTCAGTTTCTGGTCGATGGGAAACAACGCTCGCTCGAAGATTGGGGAGGGACCGAGCATCTGGAGATACATCTGGATTGAGGATTGGCGGCTTGGCATGGGACTTGTGGGGGGTTCCTGCAGGGCGTCCCCACAGCGCTGCAGCTCATAGCGCGTCCGCCGGGGGATCCCGTGGCCTTTCCATCTCCAACAGCCAGAAACCTGCTCTCCAATCGCACTATCCAATTCAGCCATGCCAGCTTGATGAGGTGCGAGCCGAAACAGCATCGTCATCCACGAGCTGAATTGAAGCATGGGAGTGGCCGACTTGCGACACGACTCCAAAACAGCTCGTGGGTAGGACGAGTTCCGTCAGTGGCTTCCCGGCAAAAGCCTACAGAAGACAGAATGCAGGGCACCCTCCACCTCCCCCCTCAGCGATGGAGGAAACGGATACGACGGGGGAGAAGGCGTGGATGCATTGACACGACGGGTTTCGACATCCGGCATGGACTGCTAGGATGCCCCAGATGACGCCGTCGCCGAAAATCAGTCTATCCTGCGGAAGCAACACTGGCTTGGAAACGGGCTTGCCTTCGATGTTTCAGCAACGCGACCACGAACTGCCCGGTACATGGTGTCCTTAGGTAAGAGCACATTCCATCATATTCTTTGCTTGCTTGTGGTAAAGCCGTATTGGAGCCAAGAATAGACTTGCTCCCAGGTGGTCACTCGGCCTCGCCGCTGGCGGGCTTTGAGCGCCTGTTACCAACCGCTTTGGGAGGTCTCAGAGGAGCCGGCCAAAGGAGTCATCTGCCTGCGTCCTCCGACTGTCGTCACTTGCCCAGATAGTCACTGCCTGAGCGGTCACTCACCGCACCCCACAATCACCATCCACGCCCCCAGCTTTATCACCCACCCCGGTCCGCTGTATCTCCCAACTGCGTAGATACTCGAGGCTTTATCCAAAACAAAGCCCGATAAGCCCCCCGTTCCAGGGCAACGTGATTAATCGAGTATCTCCAGGTAGATATGTACATACATACATGTATATCTGCGCCTCCTTGAGCTGATGCGTTGAGGCCTCTCTCTCTCTCTTTCTCTTTTTCTTTCTCCCTCTCTGTCTTTCTCTCTGGCTTTCTCTTTTTCTCCAACAAACCGCTCGACCTTTCCCCAAACTTCAAACCGCCTTGTAGCTCCTTGGAGCTAGCTTATACCTCTTTCGTCATCTCCCTGTCTGTTATCGCGATTGATACCAAGCAGTCACCCCCTACCCTGCCAACCTAGGTAGCGGGTACCTCCCTCCCCTGTCTGAGTCACCCGGCCAAACAGAACTGGAAATCATAAAGGGGTTATTAGCTTTTTGTTATAAGTTCCCATGCGAGCTCCTGGCAGCTAGCCTCTGCACTTGACCTTCCCACCAACAAAGCCCAACCACGTGCACTGCTCTTCTTTATCTTATAACTGTCATTGTTAAAGGTCACCTACCCGTTGGCGTGACTTTTTAACCTTCGTCATATCCCTTCTCTCGAGACTGTTCTTCTGAACTCTTTTCTTGACTCACCCTAAAGACTCACTACCCATCACTCATCATTGGCTTCTTCCAACCACACTGACCTCTTGAAATCACCAACCACCATCCGAACCTGGGAGGCTCTACTTCGAAGCATTCCTGAGTAGTCTTCCTCTTTGTCGATCGTTATTTCCACAAACCCTTTTCCCAACAACCACCAACACCAGTCATCGTTACCGTCACCATGGCTCCCTCTTATCAGACATTCGAGGCTGAGCGTGATATCCGACATGCAGCCAAGGAGCGCAAGCGCGATAGAGACCACAACACCAAGTGGGCTCACGGCCAGCGTCATCTCCCTGGAGTCAATTTCAACTTGTGGGGTGGCGCGACCACCAACCATACGAACCAGCAGCTTGCCAAGTTCCGTCCAAACAAGAAGCCCAGTGATTAGTATGTTGCTGCCTCTCTGTCTGCGATGCACCTTGTATGCTAACCGACCCTCAACAGCAACGGCGGCTACGCGAAGCCACACCAGAACTTTGGCAAAGGCAGAGCGCACTGGGCTCATCCCTCATCCCAGTTCCGAAGCAGGTTGCACGCCAAGTCAGAGATACAGGAAACTCTCTCAGGCGACTGGGGTAACGCTCCACTGTCCTCGCCTTCCTTATCCCGCTCCATGACCGCTGCGTCAGACCCCTTCCTCTACAGCTTTGACCGAACTGATACTCCGGGTCGTCCTTTAACCTTGGAGGTGTTTGTTAAAACTCCTACGGGCAAAGAGACCGAGAAGCTGGTGGAGAGGGAGTACGCCGTCGTAGACGGCAACGGTGAGAGCGTCAGCGGTCGGAAGGCCACAAGGCGGGTGTTGAGGACGGGCACATCGGCAGCGGTGCAAGAGGAGCAGAGCGTGATTGAGGACGAGGGCTTCGAGCTGATCTAAAAACTCGTCCTCGCCACCCACTGCGCATCCTTGTTGCTAAGCGGTTTCTTTTCCTTTTGTTGTGAGCATTGCATTTTCTCTGAGCGATGGGTTTGTTCTCTTGATAGCGTGCGGGTACAGCAACACTCGTGAGGACGAGGCTATGATACGGCCCTGCAATGGTACTTTTGGAATTTTGGTTATGGATGGGACTGGAAGGCACTGAGGAATGGGCTTTATGATGATGGTGATGAGGAACAACAGCACGTTACATCATACTATACCATGGAGTTCCCATTGGAGCGACACTTTACAGGCATTAAATCTTTCTAATTAGAATGAAGGGGTTAGTTAGATGAGGAGGAGGTTATTAGCATTCTTTGACCAATAATTTGTCAACGCATAACCAAACAAACAAAGACAAACAGACAACAGGAAATGATAGCTCTTTGTTGTTTGTGTTGACATTGACTTCAATGCTTCATCGTGGGAACTTGGAAATGGATTGGCTGCCACGGTTCGCAAGGATGTCGAGCTGGGCTGCTTTTGAACAGGTGTGACTGACTGCTCGTCCCTTGGGGTGCACATCAACAAACGATCAATTACCTTCAAATATATGCCGAGACGGTGGCGCCATCCCTTGACCTTGAAGCCAGTGAAACCATCAAAGTTGGACGTTGATATAACCACAGAAAATATAAAAAAGTTAATCGGCCTACGGTTGGTTCAATAATATACAGGAAATGCACGAATTTGCCTTTAGAATTTGGGGTATCTGGTATTAGGGCGAATAATAGTTTGGTGATTATACACATCTGCCATTTTATTTTACATTAATTAGCTTTCCAAGCATTAAAATAAGAAAAGAAAGAAAAAAAAAAAAGAAGAAGAAGAAGAAGAAGAAGCTATCAACTTTTGTATACTTTTGCTTACATGCCCATATTAAGTAAAATTATTACTTGAGTTTTTTTTTTTTTTTTTTTTTGGTTTTTTTTTTTTTTATCCTGGCGTGTTTGATGAAATTGCTCCCTTGCATCACTTCATCAAGGTGCGTCCAACAATCTCTTCGAGGAAGCTCGATCAAGAAGTTGGAAAAGGAAAGCCGATTTCGTTGAGCCAAGCAGCAGGTGGTCTCGGAAATGACTCACTCGCCGGTGAGCTCAGATCATGGCTTGAGCCAGGGCGGGTTTGGAATGAAGGCTTGAAGCCGTCCAATAGCTCAAAGGATTTTTATCCCATCGAGCTTGTTATTGCCAGAAAAAAACATGGTCAAGATTTTTTTTTCTTCTTCTTCTTCTTCTTTTCCTTTTATCTTTGCTTGTCTTTTTGTTGTGCAATAAATCGTTATCCAAACGAACGACCCATGAGCAGCTCGTAGTAGGCTCTCTGCTCAGACTCGGAGCCCAAGGAAGGATCAAAGTCCGGATCGTTAGTTTCCTGCAGAGGATCCGGGTTCGAACCCATGCTGTAAAAGTCTGCTAACGTCTCGTCCGGTGCGAAACCAAGCGAGGCGAGGGTTTGCGAGGTTCTCATGGCGCTGGTAGAATGTTAGTCTTTGGCACCGATGATTAGGGTAAGGAGATGGGTTTTCGGATAGCAAGAGAGAGCAAACATACTCTTGAGCTGCGTCTCTTGCAACGATGTCTGACAGGCTTGTGGAGTCCTTGCGTTGGAATGGGGAGCCGAGGTGGGCAAGCTGGATTGGGGTCCTGGGTTGCTCGGGCGGGATAAAGCTCGAGGCAGACTGGCTCCGCGGCGGCGGCGGCGGCGGCGGCAGCGGCGGCGGCGGTTGTGGCGGCTGCTGCAAAATCCTCTTGGCTGGCGGTGGGCGGATCCCGGGTACATCGTCTGCCGTTTCATCGTCTTCGAGCTCCTGCGATGGCAGGACATTGTTTTCTGGAGCGGCAGAGGGTGCTGGGCCGCTGTGCACAAAGAAGGCCTTGAATACAGAACTTTGCTGCCACTTGCTGATGAGAGCCTCCTGCTGGTTGGAGTCCTTGATGGCGGCTATCACGCTTTTCCCAGCGCTCCCTCGCAGATGGCCCTCAATCAGGGCGTCAAGGCCGGGAATCGCATCGAGAACGGCGCCCCAAGCGGCAGCGCTCTCTTTGTAGGTGTTGAGAGCGGTGCGGTACCCCTTTTGCGGCCCGCGCCGCTTTGTTGGGCGCAGGTACAGGCACGGCTTGTTGTGTTTGGTGCACACACTACACTTTGGTTTCCCATTATCACATGGCTGGTGGTTGACATGGCAGAAATCGCAACTGGAGATGATTGTCAGTAATAAGCGCAGTGTGGGCTGAGATGAGATGGCAAGGGGATCTTACGCCCGGGAAGCCTTCTTTCTCTTTCGGGGGTTTGCCGGAGCTTCACTTCCGGCATCCGCGCCGGTGTCACTGGCCGGAGGCGGCGGTGGTGACGGGCCAGCGTCGGTTTCGGCAAGCTCGCCGCCATCAAGCGCAAGGTGGTCTTGGGGGTTGAACTCCATCTTTGTTCCGAAGAAGAATCTACGAGACGCTCATAACCTATATGCTTGGAACAGTTACGCACGAACAACACCAGCCAATACAAAGTACATTAAGGTATGCAATACTACCGGCTGCAATGGATGGATGGATCAGGCTGGCGTGAATTGGAGAGGGGGGGGGGTTGTTTGGACGTTGATTGAGTTGGAGAAAAAACCGGCGCCGGACGCGGGGGACGTATCCAAGCAATTGAACTGAAATTGAGTGACAGCAAAAGACGCGGGGGGCATCGGGGCCCCTGCTTCCGGGGCCCGGCCCGGTTCCAGCCCCCCGGAGTCTGCTGTATTTACAACGCGGGGTATGATGGAGGCTTCAAACCTTGCACCACGGGCATGTACAGTAGAGTACATACATGCACGGTGATGAGTTTGGAGAGCCAATTGAGCGTGTACTTTTCTGGAGGGAACAGAGCTTTTCCTGGGTGAAGCGGGGAAGGTGGAAGGCAAAAAAAAAAAAAAACCACCCCACTGTCCCCCGGGAACCCATCCGCTCGGGTGCCTCCTCAGCGCCCGTGGCCGGTCTCAAACAGTTGTGGTGTGGGGTGGCGCCGGGCCTTTTGGTTCTGCAGACTGCAATTGTTTGGAAGAACTCGGGGTCTACATTTTCCCGCCTTCCAATCCCGAACGATCTGCCGATTATTCAGGGTTGAGGGCGAGTTGAATCGGGCCCTTGAAGTGCGGCCTGAATTTTTAATTTTGATAGAGAACAATATTTGCCTACTGAATGAAGAGGCTCCCTTTTTTTCCTTTCTTGTTCTTTTTTTTTTTTTCTTTTTTTTTTTTTTCCAACAATCGAACATCTACAATACAACTTAATGACGACCACGACGACCACGTAAAATAACAAGCAACTCCACCGAGAAAAAGGCCAGCCAGGACCTAGATTTGGCGTTACATACAAGAGGCAGAGCGACCACTGGTCGTGTTTTTGTGTAGCTGGGAATCTTCAGCAAAGAACGCTTCCCCGCAGATTGGGCCAAGGAGCGTACAGACGGCAATGGCTCCGCCAAAGAATGAACGAGCGTTCGAAGCCAACGCTTCCATTGTGTTGGTCGGGTGTCGAGGAGCTGGAAAGCGAACGCTAGGATTCATGGGCGCACTTCACCTACGACGGCGACTAGTCACCGAGGACCACTATTTCGAAAAAGCTACGGGCATGTCACGGGGTCAGTACCTTGCACGGCATGGCAGGGCACTTTTTGCACGGCAGGACATCGAAGTCTTCAAGCACATGTTGGACAGCAACATGACCGGGTGTGTCATTGAGTGCGGCATGAGCAGTCTCAATGAAGAGGCACAGGACGCCCTGAGGGAGTACTCAAAATCTCACCCAGTAGTCTACATCCACAGAGAAAAGGAGCAAATAGCCCATCTCCTGGACGCAGCAGACGTCCAAGAGCTTCTGAGGGCCGATGAGAAGCATAGAAGCTGCTCAAACTTCGAATACTACAACCTTTTTGACCCCTCGAACCACGCCACGACGGGGACTTCAGGTTCAGTGTCTGGGACTAACACCCCTTTAAATGGTCTACAGCCCGGCCCCTCCAAACTGCTGAGCGCCAGGGAAGATTTTACGAGATTTCTTGACATTGTGACCGCACGAGGTGCAACTAAAGCTTGGCTGGAAAGTCCGTTTTCTGTCAGCTCGGTGCCACCAGAATTCCGGTCATATTCTTATGCACTGCGATTGAGGCTCTCTTACCTCATGGACATGGACTTGGAATGGGAGGATTTCGAAGCAAGGGGAGACTGTGTGGAGCTCATCATCGACCACTGGCCAGACGACCTCTACAACGTAATTGCGCGGCAGGTGGCACTAATAAGGAGGAAACTAGGAGTTCCCATAATCTACCACGTCGAAGAGAATCCTCGAGGGGAGCGAAGGAGGACGGTTGAAGAGAAGTACGACATGGATACTGAAATACTAGAGCTTGGCCTCCGTCTCGGGGTCGACTACCTCAGCCTCGACCTTCAGCGCGAGGAATCTCTCGTCACACGAGTTCTACGACACAGAGGTCGATCGAAAATAATCGGCAACTTCTGGTACATGGGCATCGGCGCCGTATCATGGCAAGACGAGCGCCAAATCGAGAACTACAAAAGAGCGCAGCGCCTAGGGTGCGACATAGTCCGGATGGCCCGCTTCTGCTCAAACGACAGCCCAGCCGAACTTCTAGAAGACTTCAAAAAGAGACTCGCAAGCATTCCGGATCCTAAACCTCCCCTCGTCGCATACGACTTTTCCGTTCTAGGCGTACGAACCCCGCTACAAAGCAGGATTCTCTCCCCAGTCAAGCACCCAGATACAGAAAATGAGCGAGACCATCTAGCCACCATCTCAACCGCTTACCACTCCTACGAGCTCCTCTTCCGCCAGTTCCTCCTCGACCCGTTACAGTTTTATGTCCTCGGCTCCAACGTTTCCTACTCCCTTTCACCAGCCATGCACACAGCCGCCTACGACTTTGTAGGCATGCCGCACACCTTCCAGGGCGTGACCTGCTCGACCCTCGACAGACTGAACCAAATCTGCCTCTCCGACTCGTTCGGTGGCGCATCCCTGACCGCGCCATTCAAGGTAGCCATCATGCCTCACCTCAAGCTGAAATCGCATCACGCAACAGCCATCGGCGCTGTCAATGTTCTCTTGCCTCTTCGCGGCAAAACCTTTGCGATCCTAGATCACGTCAACTCAAGGAACAAGGCCGGCCCAGCAAGGGAGTTCTTCGGCGACAATACGGATTGGAGCTCCATCCTCACTTGCTTGAGACGAGCCATCAGCCCACGCAACTTTGTCCAACCCTCCAAGACCACAGGTCTTGTGGTCGGCGCCGGCGGCATGGCGAGAGCAGCTATTTACGCCTTGATTCAACTGGGGTGCAGGAATATCTTTCTTTACAATAGAACGCTGAGCCGGGCGGAGGAGGTAGCGGCGCATTTCAATCAGTGGTTCCATGAGACCAGTAGCCACAACATCAACAACAAGCAAGCAAACGGCTCACCAGGACCGCAAAAGGGCGCCGCCAACCAGGAAATCGTCCGCGTCATTCCCTCACTCTCCGACCCCTGGCCGAGAAATTTCCAGCCTCCCACCATGGTGATATCCTGCGTTCCAGCGACGAGTCCAGACGGGGATCTTTGTCCTCCGGCGGATTTTGTGATGCCCCTGGAGTGGTTAAATAGCCCAACGGGAGGTGTAGTTGTTGAGGTATGTAATCCCTTTCGATTTTGCTTTTGCTTTCCTACCCTTTTTTTTGCTATACGTCCCCTTCAACCATTTTCCGGACGGCCCCCTCCCCCCCTTTTTTATATACATATATATATATATCCAATTACTTTTTACATATTTTCCAACCCCCCCCTCCACCCCCCTTCTCTCTCTCCCATTTCTCCCCTTAGCTTATATTTTATCCCCTTTAACCCTCTTTCTTCTTCATTTCTTTTTCCTCATCATTAAAATCTCAACCAACCCACCCAACTCCTTTTTGCATATAAGATTATTAGCCTCTTTTAAATGGTATCTTGTTACTTGTAAAAAAACAAAAAACAAAAAAACTAAAACAAAAAAAAAAAAATCGCAGCTCGCCTACGAACCCCTCTTAACCCCCCTAGTGGTTCAAATACAAGCAGTGCGTGATCACGTGTCGCCATCCTGGGTAGTAGTGGACGGATTGGAAGTCGTGGCAGAAATGGCCATCGAGGCCTTTGAGCTCATGACGGGCAGGATGGCGCCGAAGAGGCTGATAAAAGAGGTTTGCAGGAAGACGTGGGAGCAACAGCAGGAGCAGAGGAGGCAACAGCAGCAGCAGCAGCAGCAGGTTGTTCAAGATGGCGAGATGGTGTATTGAGGAACGGTTTTCTTCTTTGGAAAATATCCATGAATGAAATCTTATAGGATTCAGGTTTGGCTAAATTTCACTTCAAAAGGGAATGATGATTGATGACGACGTTGATGATACCATGAAATTTTTGAGTAATTATGTGATAATTACCTAGATAGTTATAAACGGTTGATTATAAAAGCAAAAATTATGAATGCGATTGCAAAGCATCTAAACAGTTGCCAATCGTACCACCAAAAAGAGAGAGAAAAATATCATAAAAACAAAGTGCCATCCATTCATTCCATTCAGCTTACCTTTGCCTTCCCTTGTCCTCCCAACACTCCAAAAATCGCTATCCTTTGCCAGCCTTCCGGACCGAATAAGCAACATAAAACCGCACGATATAGCTCCAGGTATCGTCTGTCCAAATCCTTCCGTGCTTGCGCCACCAAACTTATTTGTACTGATATCAGAACCCCTAAATAAAAGAAAAAAAAAATAAAGAAAGAAAGAAAGAAAGAAAGAAAGAAAAAAGCATATTGAAGCATTGCCTTTGCTGAATGTCCCCCGTATCATCGTTGCCAACGTCATTGTTTCTGTTGAATCATAGCTTCTCCAGCCATTATCATCATAATCATCATCATCCAAAATCCTTCGTATACTGCCACCAGTAACTCATTCACCCGTCCACAAGGCTGTCTCATTTCCCAGCATCTCATTATCTCATGCGTCAGCCAAGATCGGACTTCCTAACCCACTCCCCACTCCGCCCAAACTTTGATCCAGTTCCCTCCCAAACTCGTCACCGGCCACAATCATCACCTCGTCGCTTATATGTAGCTGTCTCTCCTCGCTGTTATCCAAATGACCAGTAGTAAATCCTCCAATTCCCTTCAGATCATCCGCCTGTCCCAACGTCGTCGAGTGTGGACCCGTCGTATAGTTTTCCTCGTGTTGATAATCGTGGGCCGCAATGTTTTCTTGTTGTTGTTGTTGTTGATGATGATGCTGCTGCGACCGCGGAGCACTCTCAGCGCGTCTCTGATGGTGCGGGTGATGATGATGCTCCTCACTCATGTCCTTTCCACTGTCGGGCCTTGACAGTTTTCCCGTACGATCGGTCGCAGCGCTATAAGCGTCGTCCTTTGACAAGTTGTTCGTGGGGGCTAAATCTCTATGTGGCCTCGGCGTCTTCTCCCTCCCCTGCGGCGGGGGAGCAGATCTCGGCCGGGATGCATCCTCATTGTTCCAATCCGTGCGTTGTGGGCCCAAGTGCCTAAGCGTTAGGTTGCTGAAACGCTCTGTCCCCAGCTCTCTGCTGAAACCCGACTCGGACTCTTCATCTATGTTGCTTCGCGTGATCTCGCTGATCGATGGTCGATCAAGCGGATTGCTGTAGATATCTGACCACGTGTTGAAGTGCTGTCCTCCACCTCCTCCGTAACTATCATTACGCGGTAAGGGTCGGGGCGGTGACCTCCCCCGCTGGGGATAATATGGCTCCTCGTCGTCGTCATCAGGTAGGTTTGAGTTTCCGTATATGTTATTCGTCCAGGCGCTGGGGGGGCGGACCGTCTTCACAAACGGAGTATGGCCTCTGGGTATTTCCATTCCATGAGAAATGTAGTCATCATTCAGTGTTAGTGGAGACCCATTGCCCTCCGTGGTATCTTCGTGCTCTGGGAAGAGTGATAATAAATGTAATGCTTGGATTCGGTCACGCGGGTTTTCGCTGAGGCAGACTTCAACGATGCGGCAGTACCATGTTGGTGCCTCGACGTCGGAATCGATCTGCAAGGGACGCCCTTGGGCTTCGGGTTCGTCATCCTGTGTTGCCAGAGCCCAGAGAACCATTCCGAGTTGGAAAAGATCCGACTTGACACCAATGTACATCGAGATGCGCTGGTTACTCTCGATGAGGGGGGTTGCTTCTGGGGGCTCCCAGCCAACTGGACAGCCCCGGCGATTGATGTCGATAATCTTGGCATTGTGCTGATGGTCAATCACAATGTTGGACAGAGTGAAGTCGCCCTGAACGAATCCCGCTTCGTGTATCTCGGAAAGGCCGGCAACAATCTGGCGGGCCCATTTCTCCCTCGTGGGCCAGTCTATGGAATGGTCGTTATCGTAGAGGACATCGACAAGTGCCCCTTGCTCCGCATAGCTGATCAATATCCCTCTGACGTGCTCTTCCCTGTCGTCAACCACAACACCGTAGAACTGAATCACGTTTCGGGAAGACCGTAGTGAGTTCAGAGCGTTGATTTCGTAGAGAAACTCGTCAACCGTGTCGGGGCCCGGGATTTCCTTTTTGATGAGCACCTGGCCATGGACCTGGACCTTGTAGACGAACCCAGACATGTGTGAATCGAACTGGATTTCCCTCTCTTTTACCCGTCTGCACCCCATATGTCGGATCATCCGGGTCGATGGGTAGTTGATGATTTCCTACGGCTGGTGTTAGCAGGTCTGAAAGTTGGAACTAAAAAAAAGTTGAACCGCGTACATTGACATCCTCCACGACGTGGACATGTAGCCTCCCATCCCTGGTCTCGAGCTTCAGATTCGTGACGGTATCGTAAAACTGAATATCCGGCAGGCTCTCCCGAATTGCCTCGTAGATCTTGGCGCTTTTGTCGCGCTGAAATTTGGTGTGTGCTAGATCCAGTTCTAACGAGTTGTCTGGCGCATTGCGGTAGTCGAGAGAAACCGTCACCCGTCTCCAGTGGTGTTCGTGTTCTCTGTATGTAACAAAAAACTTTTCTCGCTTCGACTTGTCACGAAAGTGCATTGAAAGATTGAGGATCCAGGTGCGCTCCAGTTCTTCGTGTATCATGGCGTCGTATTGTGAGGTGGTAGCGGAATGAAGGGACTGGGCGTCAGAAGAGGACGCGCCATCGTGATAGACCAGCTCGCCGTCGCTATCCGCCTCTTCCACCTCGACCTCGAAGCGATCTGGATGGCTCCCCTCCTGGAAACCTTCCTCATCAATGGGGCTCGTCGGCATCGAAGGCTCCCCATGCTCCTGGACAAAGGTATTTGCGAAGAAACCCGGGGCGCTGGCTCGGGGATCAGACTGGTTGGGGGGGTTGTTTGTGGCAAGACCGCGTCTATCCATAGACACAGCCCTCCGCTCGGCCTGAGTGGTGCGCAGCGGCTCAAGTTTGTCTCGATCCTCGGATTGTTGCCTTTTGAAGGTCTTGGTTCTTGGTAGGCCAGGTACTACTTTCCTCGATATTCGCCGAATGAGGTCCCTGCTGTCCCCATCCTGCCCAGGCCCTTGGGTCTTGGGGACATCGTTTGATGGAGTCTGTTCGTTGCTCTCTGCTGGCGAGATGACTCCCCCCTCGAGCATATCGGCAGGTGCCTCCTCCATGGTGCCCTTGACTGCGAGAGATTGTTCGCCCGAGCCGAAACCAGCCCGACGGTAAGGGCGGGGTAATATTAAGATGTTGATGCTATAACGGTGTTCCGGGTGCGTTCAACCGCTGAGGGCCGTGAATGAACTTGATCCAGAGGGGTCGCAACCCTTCGCGAACCTGTTTCTCCCTCGTTTTCTCCCGTTTCCTTCTACCCGATCTTGTTGGCCCAGAAAACGCTCGTGAAGCCTAGAGTGGGTGATGTGTAGAATGTTTAGAGACAAAGAAATGAAAGCAAGGACGACAGTATCGCGATATGTTTTCTACATCAAAAAGTACTCGAGGTCATGCGCACTGCCGACGTGCGGAGTATCAAACAACATAAACACACCCAGGTTGTCGGAACATGCAATGCAAGTAGTGAAGAGGGGCACCGAGCAACAGGCGCCACAGATCCAATGCGGTCAAGCGGCGGCGGGGGAAAAGATCAAGGCCCAAGATCGAAGCGTCTGGCGGGGCAGGAGGCTCCAGTTGGCATTCGTGTATGTTTGAACAATATGGCAAGGTAAGACAGACCATGAATTACGAGAGAGTGAGTACGAATAACAACAACGAGGAGGAGGGGGGGGGGGGAGAGTGGGATGAGCTGAATGAGACGGAACTGGCTGAATGGTTGGAAAAGGTAACCCAAACCCAATTTTTTTTTTAAAAAAAAAATTAAAAAAATTCAGATACAGCAACGCGAGAGGATTCCCTCCTGCCGTCGTCTTGATTCTCCTCGCCTCCTGCATGCGCCATGCTGCAAGAGTTAGCAGCGTACAAAAGGGGACGGCCGGGAATTCCCTCGAAAGATGATGGTTGATGACTGGTCACGGTGGTGGGATGGCGGGGAGGCTGGGCTGTTTGGAGTGAGGGGAGCGGCCCACCAGCGGGCAACTGGCGGGGGGTGGGAGCAACACGTGTAACGCAGCGATGGGGACAATCCAGACAATACCGTGCATGTACCATACATGTACCGTTTCTTTCGCTTCCAACTGTTGTACCCTCTAGAAGGAACATGCCGTTGTTGAAAGCCAATGCTGGTGCTAACTCGTGAGCCTTACTGGCAGGTTCAGGCCCAAAGCTATCAGTTTCGGCCCCGCATCAAAACCTCCCATCACCCAAGGTACCATCCATCAGTTAAAACCAAAAGACAAAAAAGGAAGAATGAGACACTGCAGGCGCAACGCTCGTCACAGAATAGCACCTGGGCATGCGGGTCCCAGAATAATCGCACAATACATACAAGTAGACCCGACAGCGCATGTATAAACAAGACTCGGTGGGATTGGGTATTTACTCGGACCTTGCACAGAGATATTTCAGCAAGGCTTTATCTACACTAGACACCCACGTGCTTTGCATGGGGACGTGATTTTCCAGCACATCTACATTTTAGGCTTCCCTACGGATACCTGAGGTATACTCAGTACATCCCGTTACTTATGACTTCTTTTTTTTTTTTTTTCTCTACCAAGTATGAAGCGAGGAAAAGCTCAGGCTCTTAGATACACTTTGTGACGACCCTTTCTTAATGTATATACACCTACCTATACATAACTATTGTCTGTCTGTATATGCAGGTATCATACATAGCCTCCTTCACCTCGGAAGCCAACACATCGCCGTATAAAAAAAAGCCACCAAGGCCCAATCGACACCTAACTCTCCCACACCTTCCCAGAACCGAACTTTGGGTGTTGCGGTCATGCCATCCCATCCTTTCATTCATTTTCCGCCTTGTTGTCCTGTAAGATTCATGCGGCTCCTTACATACCTACCTACCCCACATAAAACAACTGCAAACATCAACAAACATTATTCCTCGAACCGTCTCTTGGGCTGTCTAAGACAGAAAAGAATACAAAAGCTTTCAGATTGTAGTTTCCATGATTTTGAGCGTATATCGATGCTTGAAATAGTCTCTCTCATCTTTTTTTTTATTCTCTCTATATTTACCAAGTTTTGGCAACACATGGGTGGCTGTGGGATCCACTCACATATGAGCATCTTATGCCGTGCGCGGTAATTATCAAGAGCACACTGCTCAGTTCGAAACGCAGCCACAAAGACAACAGCTTTGTTAATAAGGGGTCCGTCAGCCCGATTTCATAATGAATGATGATGTCAAACGTGCAATCTGTCCCCGCCTCCCCTAACCGACGGATGATACCTACAATGTAAAGCGAGGTCACGCCTCGCAACCTCAAGATGGGCCCCCCCCCCCCTTTTTTTTTTATTCACCCCTCACCCCTTGCCCCTCACCCCTTATCCGCTGCTATCCGCCATCAAATTCGGCTCTCTGGGGGTTGAATTTCCTACATATGCCATCAAATAAAACAACTCGCCTGGTGTGAGCAGCACCAAGACAAGGGAGGGGCCCAAAGCTTGAGCGAGTTTATTTATTAGTTGGGCATCATCCTGGCTTAAACCAGCCTCATGCCTCACAAACTTCTTATCAATCATCAATCGCAGCAACATCTCTCGATTTACCGCTTGTGCTTCCCTGATTGTATCATGAAAACGAATCAATCGGCTAGTGTGATCGCCAGTGAGATAGAGTACGCTTAACCCGGCGGGAATCCATGCATTTCTGCACCGCATATATCTCTTTTTACATGCCGTGGGCAGCTATAGCTTCTCAAAGTTCAATGCTTCACGCACTTGATCTAACTATCCTCTTGCGTTTTTTTCCCTCCTTCTCCTGCGCTGTCCGAATTCCGAATGATATTCATACAAGTAAACATTCCGCTAATGCGTTCAAAAATTACATGAAGAGTGGCGTGTTGTGTTGTTCGTTTTAATTTGAGTAGTGGTGTAGATGTATGTGTAAACGGCGCGCAAATGTAGCCGTTGTTGGGGTGTCTAGTTCGAGGGCGACCTTCCTCCTAATACCCATTTCTATGGCCCGGAATTCGATCCAAGTTAGACGTGTTCATCGTCCTTATGGTTATAGGGTTGTGGTGTGCTTTTTTTTTTTTTTTGGCCGAAATTCCGAGGAAAGAAACTGATAGAAAAATAAACAAAAAAAACTCTCAACGCCCTTAAGATGCTCTTTATTTTCCCTCCCCTTCTTTCATCTCCTCAAAGGCGTACATCTACTCCATTTGCTGGGGTCATTGTCGATGCAAGAGTAGGGATCGGCGGGAACTGTGCGCTTAAACCCGAGAATTCAGCCAACCACTGAGTTAGCAGCTTCGGCCGTGGTAATTCGCGCAGAATCCAAGAATCTCTTCGATTGGTTTTGTCCCTTTAATCGCTCTTGTCATCGTCATCTGACTTGCTCTCTTCCGACTTCTTGTTGTGGCAGATCTTGCACTTATTGGCCTTCTCACGATCAAGGTTGGGGAAGATCAGGTCAAAGACTTCTGAGTACCAATTCGCGGGCCGCCCTTCGATACCCTCCTTGATGTTCTATTCAAAAATACGTTAGCTTTGCGTACCAAGACAACCTATATCTGGACCACACGTACCTCTGGCAGTTCCAACCAGTCAGACATGTTGTCCGCGGGGAAGATGATCATCTTGCAGCCGGCCCGGCGAGCCGCCACGGTCTTTTCTCTGAGACCTCCGATACGGAGGACCTTGCCTGTCAGGGTCAACTCGCCAGTCATGGCGACTGTGGGGGCAACAGGAGTGTCCAATGCCAGCGACAGGAGCGAGGTAGCCATTGTGATGCCGGCTGAAGGACCATCCTTCTGCACAGCTCCTTCTGGAACATGCACATGGATTCTAGCCTTCTCAAGGAAGTGATTATCTGGGAAGTTTTGCACCATCCAAGATTTGGCAAATGAGTATGCGATGGTAGACGACTCCTTCATGACAGTCTTGATGTTACCCGTGATCTCCATCGATGGTCGGCTAGACGTTCTAAGGGGCGCTTGGAGGATAGTCTCCACGTACATAGCGGTGCCGCCAAGCGAAGTCCACGCTAGACCCATAGTGACACCCGGCGGTGTGGTATCGTAGAGTCTGTCAGAAGTAAACACGGGGGGTCCAACATAGTCCTTGAGGTTTCCTTTATCAATGGTGACGTGGACAGATTCAGGAACCTTGAGCGCAACTCTAGGCTTTTCGGTCGTTTCCTCTTCTTTCGCTTCGGTAGCAACTGCCTTCTTTTCTGCCTTCTTGTCGTCCTCCTCCTTCTTCGACTCTTCCTGAGCCTCCTTAGCAGCCTTGCCTTCGTCTGTCAAAGCCTTGTCCTCTGAGAGCGCACCGTCTCCGTGCTCCTGAACAATCTTCAAGGCTGATTTGCGGTAAACCTTCTCGATCTGCTTCTTAAGGTTACGCACACCGGCCTCTCTGCAATACGACTTGATGAGCTCCTCGATGGCATCCTTGGTCAACTTTACGTCGACGTTTTTAAGCCCGGCAAGCTCTTGGGCCTGAGGGGCAAGATACCTCTCTGCAATCGCCATCTTCTCATCAGATACATATCCAGAAAGGCTAATGACCTCCATCCTGTCGAGAAGAGGGCGGGGGATCGTGTCGGTCATGTTGGCGGTGCAGACGAAGAGGACCTTGGAGAGATCAACCGGGACATCAAGATAGTGATCGAGGAAAGACCCGTTCTGCTCGGGGTCAAGGAGCTCGAGAAGGGCGGACGACGGATCTCCCTGATACCCTCGTCCAAGCTTATCGATCTCATCAATGAGAATCAATGGGTTCTCGGTCTTGCACTTCTTGAGTGCCTGAATGACACGGCCTGGCAAGGCACCGACGTACGTCCTTCTGTGGCCCTTGATTTCTGCCACGTCGGCCAGACCGCCAACGCTGAATCTGTAATATTCACGGTTGAGAGCACGGGCGATGGATTTGCCGATACTAGTCTTGCCCACACCAGGGGGCCCAACAAAGCAAAGAATTTTGCCTTCGACGGTTCCACGTAGTTTTCCGACGGCGATGAATTCGAGAATGCGGTCCTTTACATCTTTCAGGCCATAGTGATCTTCGTCCAAGACCTTCATCGCATGCTGGATCCCAAAGTTCTCGGGGCTCCGCTGGCCCCATGGGATCTGGGTGAGCCAATCAAGGTAGTTCCGGGTGACATTGAACTCGGATGCAGCTGGCTCTAAATGCGCTAGTTTGTTCAGCTCGTCGTCGAATACCTTGCGCACAGCCTCTGGCATGGCGAGACTATCCGCCTTGGCCTTGAATGTTTCCACAAGCTTCTCCTTGCCATCGGATTCGATGCCAAGCTCTCTCCGAATGCCCTTCATCTGCTCCATCAACCAGTATTCGCGCTGACGTTTTGTGATCTTGCTTTCCACGTCCTTTGTAATCTTAGACTGCAGTTGAGCGTTGACAAGCTCCTTCTTGAGTACCAAAAGAGCCTTTTGCATCCTCTCCTCTACGTTGAGGCTCGAGAGCACCTCCTGAAGCTCAGAGGATTCTCCGGCGGACACAGCGGCAGCGAAGTCCGCCAACTTGGCAGGCTCCGACATCACATTCCCTGTTGACTGGCTCATGGAGAAAGTACTAATCTGATCCCTGAACAGGCTGTTCATACTGGCAACTTCTTTGAAAACATTAACGATCTCGTTGGTGATGGCACGAATCACCTGACTCTTGGGATCAAATGGCTCTTCGGTAAGGTTTTCGACGTTGACCAAGCTCACGGGGTACTTTTTGAGGAACGCTATTGGCTCGTAGTATCCCGTTTCACCCACTTCAGACTTTGGCTTTGGTGCCACGGCGCTCTCCTCGAAGCTTGCAACCACATCGCCCTTCTCTGTTGACTCGTCGGTGGGCTTGGGAATAGGCTCAGGGATCGGTTCGTCTGCTGCATCAGATTTGGAGGTTTCCGCAGCACTAGGCGGGAGGACTTCGGAAAGGCGAATTCTTCGATGAGGGTACAAGATTGCAGTAAGACTGGTACCGGTGCCGGTGTTCATGGGAAAAGCACTAGTAATCTGGGCAAAAACTCCAACATCATGAACCTCATCAGCACTTTGAATGATATCACCGTCAGCATTCTCATCCTTGAACAAGAAAGCTCCAACATATGGCTGCCCTCTCTTGATCATATCGGTAATCGCAGCAGCCACATTGGGGTCTTTGATGGTGACAGCCTTGTAGAACCCCGGGAACAGTGGCCGCTTCGTGATAGGAATTGCCATGACCTGAGGATATATCTCAGGTACTATGGGTTTTGTGAGGGCCTTGTCGCTAGCCTTCCGTCCGCGTCTACCGCCATCTCCCGAACCGCTTTCTCCTGATGATCCCGACGAACCGCCGCCGGCTGCGCTGCCTTTCCCGTCTGGTGATTCTGGGGTGCCTTGGCCATTGCCTTCAGGTGGCGCATCAGCACCTGAAGACTTGGCCTCTGCGACCTTTTTCTCTTCGGCTTTGGCATTCTCCAGGTTTGCCTTCTTCTCTTCCTCGGAAAGGGGTTCGGTCGGTCCGTCAAAGAAACCACCCTTTTGTTTCTCTAGTGGTACGTTTGTGGAGAAATGCGACAGCGATGATGGCCAACTGCCCCTCGAGAATCCCTGCAACCGCGGCGCGACATGTTGGTTCTGGCGTACCGATGCTCGGATGGAGCAGATGCTTAGTCTTCTCGAGGCTGTGGGAAAAACTGCGGAGTATCTCGGTGCGGGTAGCCGCGCAACACGCTGTCGTGGAAGCATTGTTGGCAGCAAGCAGGAGGCGGGGAGAGAAGAAGTGAAAAATGGTGGGAGGCGGTTTTGACGTCAGGATTTGCCGATGGTTTTGCTACTCTCGACGAAGGTGTTAAAAGCTCCCGGTCGGAGCGGGAAAGTTGTGACGAAGGGAAGAATATTCAACAAGGTAATATACAAGAGTAATTAATGGACCAGAAAGATCCTAAATGCCGTACTGGACGGTTCAATGACAGGCAGCTCCGAGGATGCCCAGTGAAGCCGAGACCCATCGCAATGATGATGGATGAATAATGCGAACCGCTAACGCGAGCGAAGGCGGTTTTCGACTACGGTAGAAACTACTGGCAGCTGGCCGCAAGCTTTTAGTGGGGGTCCCCTCCTCCATGTTGACAAGGGCCCTTGCAGGCAGCTTTCGGCCTCCGTCATGGGTGGGGACGGGCGTGTTGGCGTGTCCCCGCCCCCGCAATTGCTTGGACAATTGGAGAAGGAGATCTCAAAGGGCTCAAGTTCTGGTTCGTCCATTCATCTGCAGGTCAAACCTACATCTCTGGAGGTTCCCCAATTCGAAAATCCTTCCCGTCGCTTCCTGCATCTTGAATCAAAGTACTGAGCAACAGACTGTTCTGGACAATCTGCAAATATCTGGGCCGGAGATTTTGCATTACAAGCGCGACACAACTCGTACGTACCGAATATAGATGTGATACCCACTTCTTCTTTTACACGTCTGCCCCTCATCTCCTGCCCCCAAAGAACATCCGAAGCTACTCGCGAGCACCTTGCCCCGTGGGGTTGGGGCGCTGAGAAGCGGCGCTGCTCGTTCAGGGTCGGCCATACCCAAGTAAAAAGGCAGCCTCGTGATCAAGGTGTTCTTTATTAGACAAGGCCACCCCTCCCTCCGTCGTCTCACCATCGCCCAACAGCTCCAGGCTGTGCCTTATTGTCATTTTATTTCAGGTCATATAACAGGGCAAGACTTTTATCAACCATAACGAATATCTGGCAAACAAACCAATCATCCCAAATCAAACCAAACCAAACGCACAATGGCCTCAAACAGCACGCCAGCAGACGAGCTCACCTCAAGCGTGACCAAGCTCTCCCTTAAAACCACAGCCATTGATACCACTACCCCCCGCGCCAAGGCTCCGGCAAAGAAGAAGAGCGCCCCCGTCGCGGACAGCTGGGAAGACGAAGCAGGCTCCGACAATGAGTCTCCGGTCTCTCCATCCGAGCCAGAAGAGACGCCGATAAGCACCACCTTTGCTGGGGGGACCAATGCCCCTCCTCCGACCCCATTGTCTCCCGTAGGCAAGAACCAACCATTCTCTCCCTCAGCTCTCAATGCACCGGGTGTCTTCAACAGCCTGCCATCGTTTGATGGGCCAGGAGGCCCGTCGGGAGGGTCGGTCACTCCTGCTAGACGACCAGAGAAGACGGATGCAGTGGCCCGACGGATGATCGCTGCCGGTCTTGGGCTTAGGGCACCTAGGGCGACGGAGGAACAAAAGGCATATGATCGGGCAATTCGCGAGAAGGAGAAAAAAAAGAGAGAGGAAGAGAAAGAAGCTGCGCGCAAGAAAGAAGAGGAGGCTATTAAGGCCAAGCAGGCGGTTTGGGATGATTGAGAATGCGCGCGACAGGATATCGTCTTGGTTTCCTGATTCATTTCATTATTTACGGCCACGGTCCATAATCATATACTCCGTTCAAAATACCCTCCTGGTTAACATTCCTCATGCTGTGCCAATTTTGGTTGGAAAATTCAGCTGAAATTACACAAGGTATGATCTACTGAGAGCTGGCAGAAGGTTCCCTTTTTTACAGCCAACCTACCTAAGGAGCCTTAAATTATCGACTCTTTGGTTGGTCACATCGAGTATTTCGAGAAAACTCGTTCTTATAGTGTTGCGTCTTTGGACCAAGACTTTTCGTCGACTGATCGTGTGCTGTCATTGTTAGTGGTTATCTTCAAACGCCCCAGAAGCTTCCTTAAACCAACCTGTACTACCAATGCGCCATTGTTCGATCCTTTATACACGGGATACGGTAGATCACACCGCCGTTCCCAAATCACCTTTGATCCGCCCCCTTGCCCTCCTTCTCTTGGAACTCAATCCTCTTGCCTTTCCACGTTAGAACTACCTCTTTTCCATCCTCCCCTTTTCCCTCCTCGTGCCTCATCACAACCCCCAATCCCCCAGACCCTAAACCCCCCTCCTCTGCTCTCGCATTCCACAGAAACTGTGTTATTCTCCCCTGCTTAGAGCAGGAAACAAAAACCATGGGCCACTTACTTCTCCCTAGCGCATCTCTTATCCCCTTCGTAGCAACGCGATCCGTCATCAGCAACCCCACGACGCCTTTACCTCTCCATCCCGCTGGAGCACCTATAAATGCTCCTTCCAACTCCCGGATGTGCTGTGGGCCCGGCTTCTGACGGACTTTACACTGCACTATCACACGGATTGGTGGGAAATCACTGAGGGGTGGGAGTGACCATATGCCGAGGAGGTCAATCCCACAGTCCGAACGCCCCCCCACGCGGTGCAAGGAGAAGCCGAGGCGGGAGAGGGAGGAGATGGTGGTGTATTCGTAATGTGTGCCGACGTGGACTGTCTTGGACACGTCGAGATTGTTTTGAGAGAGATAGAGCTCAAAGGAGCGGAGGTCCGAATGGTGCGCTGAAGGGGAAGGGGGGTAGACCAGTTGCGGTTGCGCGGGCAGTGGGCGGTCTGGTGATTGCGATTGCGACGAGGAGGAGGGGCATTCGAGTTCAGGTGGATTGGGATTTGGAGGTTTCTGACCGGGAGGCGCGGCGGCGCAAAATGTACGTTGAAGTTGGAAAGGGCTTCTAGCCCGGTGGAGGAGGTGGGATCTTAGCAAAACAGCAGGGCGCATTGTACCCCATCCATGTTGGTGTTATGAAGGATGCAGGTGAAAGGCGCACCTTGATGGCGAGTTGGCCTAAAACAATAAGTTATGTTGAAAGCGTAGTGGGTCGTCTGTTATCTTATCGCTCGCATACAAGCATAGCTTTGTCAACCACTCACACAGCGGGCGCATTCCCAAGCTGCTCGCCTTGCTCACCTCTGAAGTCCTCTCTGCTCATCGGTTTTCCAAAACTCACATCAACGCCACAAGTACCATTGTGAAAAATGGCAGACAGACTCACACAATTGCAAGAGGCAATGGACCAGGTATGGCTTCTCTGTGCCCCTCCTAAGCCCGGCTCTCCCAGCCTTAGCCAACACCCTCTGGAATCTAGCTCCTGAAGCAATTCATTGCCTCGTATCACTACATTGAGCGGCATCACGATCTTGAGAAATTCGGTCCGAACGACAAAATCCCAGACCTTAAACCGGAGCAGCCCAAGGAAGTAGAGACGGTCGAGCCAGAGAAGTTCAAGGCTGCGCAACTCGAACTCGCGCGCGACCTCGTCACCACAGAACAGCAAATTGAATACCTGATTTCGTCACTGCCGGGGCTCGACAACAGCGAGCGCGACCAGATCCAGATGATTCGAGATTTGGAAGAGGAGATTGCAACCGCGGAACAACAAAGGCTGGAGGCCGTCAAGGAGAAGGACGAGGTGCTCAAGAAGCTAGACTCGCTCATTAATATGATTAGGAGGTACAAATGACCGCCAGGCTGTTCTTTTTTGGTGCTGAGCTGGCTTGGTCTTTTCTTGAATTCTCCAAATGATAGGTTACGCGTTTAGGGAGCACTATGGTGGGCGTTAAATCGGATGGCATCAATAGCGCGGAGTAACCGGAGGGTATGTATTCAAATTCATCTATTATTCTTGGGGTCCAGTGTTCTGGTGTCTAACCTTTCTAGCGCTGTTCTATAACAATGTATTCGTGTGCAGTATGTGTTGGGCGTCATCATTTTACTTGGTTTGTGTAGACCGGAAGAGCTGTGGGAATGTAGCGCGCAGCTCGTCCAGGTCGCGTATCTGATAATCGCAAGCTGGTGTCCTTGGGGACTTCACTCCGTCCTCGACAAAGTGAGCGACGTTCCATCCGATCTCTCTTGCCTTTTTGCAGTTTTGATATGAATCATCTACCAAACGAGGGTTGATTAGCCCTTCAAGACTTCACAGTCGTCTATTCATTATGTCACTTACCAACAAAATAGCAGTCTTCGCTTCTCTGCACTCCGGCTTCCCTCATCGCCCTCTCGTACATGGCAGGCTGAGGCTTGCAAACCAATGGCGTAGCGCCGTAATCGCAGTACGTTATGCCTTCAAAGAACTCCTCAACCTCGAGCAGTCGGACAACACGCTTGCCGTGGTTGACATAGGCGTTGGTCAGGAGCCACAGCTTGACTTTGCTCGTGTCGATATCGGCCAGGAGCCTCTTCAGCGCTTCTCGAGGTTTGATGATGTCATCGAGGGGGAGGGCGTCGTCGACCTTGGCATTGTACTCGAGAGGATCAATCTGGTGATGTCTCACAAGCCCCTCAATTGCCAGGCCATAATTTTTGTAGTATTCCTGGTGCAGCCGCACGGCGTCCTCCCATGGGAGTGAAAGGTGTTCGGAAAAATATTTGTCGATCAGGTCTGCCATCAGGTCATGGACTCTTGCGCCTGCGCTCTGGGTCAGCCATCTGTAGTCTGGATCGGATAAAAGACCGACTCACTCTTTGAGTATAGGCAATTGTCGATATCACTGCAGGTTGTCAGTTGCTCGGCTTCCTGAATATGAACACTCTGGAAAACTTACAAGAAGAAGACCTTCTTGGGAGGTGGGTTGGTGCCGTTTGGGCTCGGTAGTTGTTCCGCCATCTTGCTGACCTTTGAATATAAGAACAGTGGTTTGAACTTTTATTCAAGGACTGAACAATGATCTTTGGGGACCGTATGTATTTGCAAGTGAGCTAAACAGATGAGAGCTTAAACCACCAATCAATTGCTTGCTATAAGGCTGTTGGAAGCTGACGGATGCTTTGTTGAAACAATGCCACAGTTGTCCAGCAAATGAGTTATACAAAGACGGTGATGTGTTTTATATGCATCATGTTTCAGTCCAACATTTGACACCTTCCTCATCCTTTTTAGCTTATAAATTCCATATCCAAGTCGGTGGATGTTGACTCAGGCCGGCTCCCGTCGCTTGGCTTGGACAAATTCGAAGACGGCGGAGTCTTGCTGGTGGCGGTCGCTCATTGGCGTGTAGTCCCTCCTAACTTTATGTAGGGATCCACTGCACGGAACAAAGTCTTGGCAGGACACTGAACTACTGTACCTAGACTTGGCTTCGAACAGTTGCTTGTGAAATTGTTGTTTCTTCCCACACACTCAAACACAAAGCCATCATCAGGAAGATTGGCACCACGCTGTTGTCCACCACCACCGTCGGGCTTTTGAACAAAAGAAAGGGCAGAGACGTGCGGCTGTCAATTCTGTTTATTGGCTTCAGTATTCGATTATCGCCTTCGCTTCTTCATTATCCGATTGTCGCGTTGCAGCATTTGATGGGTCGGTAACGCGCTGGTGGGAAAGACAGCACACATCATGGCCCAAGGCTCGGTGGCTGTTGGCGCTGCTGTACAAGCAGCGGAAGCAACAAGTGGCAGCGTTCTAATCACGTCGCAGCTCTCCCCAGACGAGTTGCATGAGGTACAGCAATACGAGAAGCTGCTGCGGTTTCGCGACGATGTTGTCAGCGGAAAGCACCCGCGCATCAAGCCAGCCGGCGTGCTTGGGAAAGTCGCCCAAGGCTCCAAGTCGTCTATTGCATCCACTTCTCCCATTGCCGCCACGCCGGAATCTTCGAGGTCAAATGGCACCAATGGCGTTATGGATGGCAGACGCCCAGTAAATGTCAATTTACCATCATCCAAGATGCCAGCCGGCCTTCCGGGGCTGGGGAATCTGCCCAGCTCAACAGCCAGCTCGAGGCCGTTTGGGAAGCAGCCAGAGATTAACCCAGTGCTTCTGCAAAAGTCTGACGACTTGATCAAGGCTGAGATACAGCTGCAGCGACAGAAACTTGAGCGTAGCCTCAAGGATGAGATTGAGCAGCGCCGCACCAAGGCATCAGACCAAATGGCAGAACTTGATGTCGCCGATATCTGGGCAAAAGCGCTGACCTTAACTCAAGACACTCTTGCTCCGGTTACTGACGAACCCGAACCAGCTGCTAATGCCTCAGCCGCGAGCGACTCGTTTGATGACAATACCTTCTACTCGAGCCAGCATGGCACGCCCGACTCTCAGATGGCCGCCCGTATCCCCAACCAATCTGAAGACGACGAGATGCGAGATGCCTCCCCCTACGAGCCCCAATTCGATCCTGAGCCCGCACCTGCTGCCCAGACCATCCCTGGCGTCCCAGCACAGCACAAGCAGCCCGAAACCAATACATTGGCTCCCGCCGCCCCCTATGCGATTTCAGGGACCACGGTGCCTGGTTTGTCTCTTGGGAACATGGCCCCTTCAGCGATGTACGGCCATCACAATCCATCCGTAGCTACAGCCTTCGTCCAGAGCAACTCAGCAAGCCGGTCTGAAGAGTCGGCAAATGCTGGCAGCGCGCAGACGAGCAATCCCCATGATCTCTCTCGAGTTAGTGAGCGGCTGCTCGGCCGGAGTCTTGCCCAACAACCACCGCCTCTCGTTCGAGGTCATGATCTCTCCCCAATAGCCCCACAGCCAGAGCGCGTTTCCCCATTAGCTCCTTTGGCTAGTCTTGCCAGACAGCCTCACTTGGCTGAATCTGACTCCAACGTCCAGAGGGCCACCCCTGCTCAGGTTGCTGCACTCAGGAAGGAGACTTCTAACGCTTCGAGTCCCGACAGCTCCCCGCAGGCTAATAAGCCGGGCGAGAAAAAGAAGAACAAGAAGAAAAAGAGAAAGGCTGAGAGGCTGGCTGCTCTTGAAACCAACTCAGCCGCAACCCCGTACATTAAACCTGAACCGCGTTCACCTTCTCCTTTGACGGCCGGCACAATCGCCCCCTATGCACGCCCAAACAAACGACAGAGACAGAACCAGCCGCAACCGTCGGAAGTTTCCTACGGTGAACACAGGTATGAGCAGCCAACACGTGTAGAGGAAGGCTTTCCAGAACGTTATGAGCCAAGAGGAGGTAGACAGGAACGTGTAGTAGGTTACGAGAGGGCGGATGAATATCGCACTCGCCATGACGACGAGCCAGTCGTCATCACTTCGCCCAGGTACGAAAGGGTTTATTATGAAGACCCTAGAGCACCACCGCTGAGTGCCCGCTCTGTCCATCCCGACTCACCTAGCGCCTCTACCGGCCAATATGTCCCTCGGGAGGTACGTACGGTGCGGCCTGTTTCCCGTGTTGTGGATGCATCATTTGAAGAGGCTCCCTTCTATCGGGATGTCCGCACAGCATCACGCATGGGCGCGCGTCCCTCGGCATATCGGGAGCGCTCACAGTCCCCAATAATCATGTACGGGCGCCAACGCCCGGCGATGGCGCCTCCCAGCAGGGTTCCGGCGAGACGCATAATTATCGACGCCGATGGCCGTGAGTACTTGGAACCTATCGTTCCTGCTTCTGAGCGTGTGTTTGAGCGACTTCCAGCGCCCCGCGCTGTGTCGCGAAGGCCGGAGACCATAGACGACGATGTCGCCTACCAGTCTACCTCGCCAGCTTACGCTGCGCCGAGGCGCGTGGTAGCTCAGCCAGAGTTTGCTGGTCCGGAAACTCGGTATAGGGAAGCCGGCATTAGCAGTGTTATGCCTCCGCCCGCAGGCGAATACACCCCGGCCAGGCCTGAGGCGCCACGAGAGTACATCACCAGGCCAACGAGCGTTCGTCCGCCAATGGAGTCTGTTCGGTATGAAAGTGCGTATGATAGGATACCTATCGAGGAGCGGCCGCTGGATATCTATGGGGGCCGATCTGTTAGTGTCAGGCCGTCAGCTGACAACATTCGGTACGAAGTGCCGGTGGCATATGAGAGACGCGTTATTGGCGCTGGCGGAGTGGAGGAGTATGTGCCGTTACGGTCGGCTAGTGTGAGACCTCTAGAGAGTGTGAGGTACGATTATGCTCCTGCATCATCATCTCGAGTGGGGAGCATCAGGCCGGAGTATATAAGGAGAGGGGACGGGATGCAGCCGCCTCGTCCTCCACCTCCTCCTCAGGGGACCAGGTCTTATAGTGTTATTCCTGGCGGTGCTGGTTCCGGCGGTGACCAGAGGAGAGATTACAGTATGCAGCCCGCTGGTGGGGAAAGATTTAGTTACGGAAGAACGGCCCTCCAGGGTCAGTTTGGCGAGGATGAGGATGTCGTTTTCTTGGAAAGGGCACCACAGCGCGAGATGCGTTAAAATTAAGGGTGGTTTTTGCATAAAATGCTGGTTGGAAGGAGGAATTGGAAGAACGGGAAGGAAGACCGTATTTGAATCATGGCATTGAGCATTGATTTCATCTACGTACGTTTTCAGGCCTTTGCCTTGTTTTATTGATTTCTGGTGTATGTAAATTCTACTGCCTTATACATATGCATTTGGGGCTTCTTGCTGGTTCTCATGTCAAAGGTTGGAAGGGCATATTAGCTGACTAGAGGAAAACAAGGGCGCAAAGATATTGGTAATTATACCGTATTGATGGGATGCTCCTCGGTCAGGCTCTTTTTAAGTTAAATGTAAATACGTACCTGTCTCGAGTCGGGAACATTTTGGTCTGGTCCCGCCCACTCATATTCCATCTGTCCCGAAACTCTCCGCAAGCAGCCCGGTTTTCGGAACCGGCAGTCTGTGAGTCTGCTCCTCCGGTTCCCAACCTTTCGATGACTCCGATATGATTGGGTTAGCCTCTGTCATTTTTATTTATTTCACCCTTTCCCGTCGAAGCGGTGTGTGTTCTCATGTATGTCTCTCGTTCACTCATGTACGGCAAAGCATGGCGTATATACTGTGTGTGCCGCGTGCCTCTCCCTTGGTCGCGGTAGCGGTGTCAGGTAAGGTCAGGTCAGGCTCGGATCCTTTTTTTTTTTTTTTTTTTTTTTTTTTTTCTTTTCGTTGGGACCTCATGTGGTCGCAGTTGGCTGTCAGCAAGTAGGGGGATAAAGTTGGTAAGATTTTAAGTCAGGTGATGGGCTGGGAAAAAGAATCCAATTTTTGAGATGTGAGACCGTGGTTGAGTTTTATTAGTGAAACCCCCGAGTGGTACTACCTACCTAGGTATGTAATCAAGTATTGAAGGGCTCGGGAATGCTACATCGGTATGTATGTACTGGGGTATCCCTAAGGTAGGTATCCACGGAAGCTTCCCTTGGGCGAGCATCCTGTAGATACGGTTGAGTTTCCTCGGCCGTGAGGCAGCTGCAGACACTGCTGGGTGGAAGGAACCCAAAACAGAGACTTATGCAAGCTCCGGTTGCCTCCTATCGAATCGAGCAGAATCTGCGGATAAGGAGCTAAAGAGGGCGGTGCTGACTGAAACTGGAAACACATATTGGATTGTTGATGTTGTTGTGCGTCCCACACTGGTTCCGGCATTCATCCAACCAGAGCGATAAGGCAGGAGGTGTGAGTGGGGGCCATGTAGAAAGGACCCCCCTCCAGGCGCATTTGAAGATCGATCTACCTTTCTGGCATTATCTCGTGTTTGACGCCCTTTTAATTTGTCAGGTAGCTTCCGAGCCTGGATGTGTTGATTTTACTTTTTAGGGTGGGCGGCGCCTGGTTTAACCCAAGGCAAGTCTTTGTTTGAAAGATGGTCCAAGTCAAGACGACCGTTTTCTCTCAAGCACCTCTCTCACCCCTGTGCCGCAGAACCCGGGGAGGGTAGGGAACACAACGTCACAACTCCCGCCCAGGTTACAGTGGCTCCACTAGCCCCAAAGCTCAGAAAGCCGAAAGAAGTCAAAATGCCATGACGCGTCCAAACTGGTTATTCCTCGGGGCAGTAGGGAGGGCATAGGCCTCAGATTCAAGTGTACCTGCAAAGGCATTATTCTGGGGGGCTTTCCCCCAGGAAAAGGAAGACCTGAAAGGAGAGGAAATGTGCCTTGCGGAGAGATGTCTCCGGGGAAGGGATGGGGACGAGCCGGCTGGCACCTAATATTCATCGCCCGCTCGCACCATTGTGACCTGACATTCAGCCCACATACGGACTTGGGAGACTGAGACACGATTGGCAAAAAGCTGTTTCTTTGTTTTGGAGACAGACGCGGGACAGAATGAGAGCCTGATCGAGACTCGAGCCCAGACAGTTGTCTGCAACAAACCCCGCTTTAAAAGGCCAAAAGCATATTTTCCACTAAATAAGCGTGAGTTAATGAGGTACAGATTGCCTTGGTCTCTGGCACTAATTAGTTCCTGGATAGGGGATGTTGTTGGATCTTCAATTCCATGGACGCCCAGTCCCCTGGCTCCTCCACAACAGGCCGCCCACCTGATCTGGGCACTGTGAAAATTCTGAGGATGTTTACTGCGAGGTGCCCTTTGACCGTGCTGATGCACTACGGAGTCGATCGAGAGCGTAAATACAAGCGAGCCAATTTTCGCCTTGAGTTGATGGATTGCTGAGTGTTTATTCCCGACAAGATACAGGTGCAGAACCCCCCATTTCTCCATCTGTAAAAGTGGGCGCCGGCCAAGACCAGCAGTCAACCAAAACCAAGCAAGGTTGCCAGCAGGGGGGCACGGACCAGCGGTCTCCCACTTCGCACCGCGGGCCACCGTGGGACCCGTGGGGACTCTGTTTCGAGGCACTGCTCCACTCATGCTCACTCACACTCTCAGGTCGACCTAACAGCTTCCATCTGCACCCATCTGCCAGACGGTAGTAGGTAGTTGACTGCCAATCCCTCACGACACTCCAGCTTTCCTCCTCCACCTCCGTCTTCCCCCACCCCCCAACTCGATTTCTATGCCCATCGCCAGGACGGAAACGAGCACGCGGCACTTACTTTCTATTTTTTTTTCCCTTTCTACGGCTCTGCTGGTTCCTTTGAGATACCCCCTCCTTTTCCCACCAAAGCCCGTCGTTTTCCCATCCCAAGGCGGCGCCAGAAGCAGCAGCCCGATCTCGACCACCGTCTTCGTTGCCTCCAGGATTCCCTCATTTAGCATTTACCAAGACTTTGAAACTTCACTTCCTTCGCCGGCGACGTCATTTAGCCCTTTGAGTATTCCCCGTCCGTCCTGCCCGTCTTACAAACGACTCCCGACGTGGCACATCCCCAACACGACAACCCGCAGAGATCAGCAAACATTTCACCAGAGCGCAGCAGCCCATCATGAATAAATTAACAACGAGTATGCGCCAATGGCCGGAGCGGATGACTCAGGGGAACTTTGGCATGACGCGGTCGCATATGGGCATGCCAGCAATAAACCCCCGCCGAGATGTTCCAAGCCAGGTGCCTCCCCCGATACCCGCACCCTCGATCCCTGGTCCCGACACAATCATCTCGCATGCCTTCATCGTTCCCTTCGCATCGGACCTTGCCGGTCCCGATACAGAAGACATCCTGCACGCCACCGACGCTGCCGTACTCCGCTGGACGCACCCGGCCGAGGTCCCTGATGACGTCCCGGTCCATGACCTTCCAGTGCACACCAAGAACCTCGAAGAACTCCGCAAGCTTTGCCAAAGCATCACGCAGAACCCTTTGCCTATTGAAGCTCATGTCATCTCGTCAACGCCCAAGAGCGGCCGGGGCCTTGTTACCACGGTTTGCTTGGCTGGCAACCCTGACCTTGTCTACAAAACTAGGGAGGAAATTCTCAACCAGACACCCCTCTCGTTGGTGAGTACTTCTATCTCTCTTTCTCTCCTTGATATATATATATATATTCTCCTCGTTTCCTTTTTGCTTATTGTTCACGTGCTAAATCGTTATCCGTCAATAGCGCTGCACCACCATTGATGTCGAGGGCCATCTTGTTGCAAATTTGGCCGACGGGGTCCTGAAGAAGTCGGTAACAGACTTCCTCGACAAGATGTCCTCATTCTGCGGTGTAGATATCTTCCTCCTCGGCCCCAAGCTCGCTCCTGTCGTCGACGGCTCAAATGGTGACGTAGAGCTGCGGAGAGACCAGCGTTGGCGGGTGGCTATCTTTGGTGACGCATTATCGTCGGAGCATGCCAAGACGCGTGTGCTCATTCACATTGACCAGCTTGTAGGAATGCCTTGGCTCCTGTAATCCAAAGTACCAGTACTAACACGGATATGTTTTAGCTCGGGAGAGTCGTAGACGCCATGCAGTTGGATTACAGTCTCCACCAGATCCTATGTGGCCGGAATCGTAAGAACATCAAGCAAATCGAGTCATCTACGAGTTCGGCCATCTACTTCCCGCCGCCATTTTCGGGCTGCTATGGATATTGTCCGCCCAACGCGCGTCGCAGAGACCCCGTGGAGATCTTCATCACAGCTGAAAACTCGGTTGCTCTGGAGCAGGCCAAGTACAAACTTCACGAACAGCTTGCCCGGATTAGGCTCTTTGTCAAGGATGTTCAGATAGCGACTCCTAAATGCGATAGCATCCTCCTCGGACGGATGGACAAGGTACGGAAGATTGTTGAAGCTAACAGCGCTCATATTATGCTTCCGCTTCTCGGCTCTAGGAAATCCACAGTGCGCGTGCAGGCGTTGGAGAACCTGCATGTAGAGCGTGCCATTCGGGAGCTTATGCTTCTGGCTGGGCAATTCTACTATGCGACATGGTGGGTTTCTGGCCCAGACGCCCGTATTCCAGCTCCCAACGCCCAGGAGATTCGTGCAATCCTTGCAGAGATATGTGCAAACTCGGACGCCGAGGTGACCTTTGACAAGGCGCTCTTCACCATCACCGGGTCTGACGAATCGGTCAAGGACGCCCTGAAGGTGCTCCAGCAAAACAAGTGGGTTGGTGCGGCTCAGTCGCAGATTAGGGTCAGGATCGAGCTTGCCAACGAGCACAAGGAGTTTGTAAGCGGCAAGAAGAACGGAAAGATCAACAAGATCATGGGTCAAAGTAGCGTCCAGATCCTTTTTGACAACTTTGGCGAGTACAACTTCAATATCGAGGTCATGACCACGTCCTATGACGCCATGAAGCACGGGTTGATGTTGGTGGAACAAGAGATGCCGGCATCCATCTCTTTCCACGTACCTGACCAGTACCATAAGCGCATCATCGGCATCGGCGGACAGCATATTCAGCGCATCATGAAGAAGTATTCAGTCTTTGTCAAGTTCTCCAACGCCATGGATCGTGGCGGCATGAGCAGGGAGGATGATGATACCCGGGTCGACAATGTCATTTGCCGAACCCCAGCTCGCAACGCGCAGAACCTCGAACTGGTCAAGAGCGAAATCCTTGAGATGGTCGACCGAGCGGTAAACATAGCCCTACCCCCTTGCCCTCGTGTAATGTCAATATCTGATGAGATGAATCTAGGATACCGAGTTCACAAACCAGGTTGTTAAGGTTGACCGTCTGTATCATCGTCAGCTTCTCTCGAGGTTGAGCGAAATTGATGCTCTTGAAAAGAGGTTCAATTGCAAGTTGGTCTTCCCTAGCACCGAACAGGCCACGGATGAGCTGGTTGCCAGTGGCCCTGCATGGCAGGCGGCCATGTTCATCGACGAGATTTTGGTAAGTGTTCTTTGAGGATTGTGATAATGGTGGATTCAGTCTAATGTTTTGCTGCAGAGCATGGTTCCGGGCAAGCATGAAGTAGTCATGGAGCGGACGGCTCCTCTGATCAAGTTTCTCGAATCCCCAGAGTTTGTGGGAAATATTGTCCCAAAACTAAAGAGCCAGTACGAGCTCGACGTGTCCGTCCATGAGAATCCCGAGGAACGCACCAAAACGGGGGGTCCGACAGTTACTCTCATGTGGGGATTCACGCGCAACAATGCCGGTAACGTGACCGATGCCATGGAATTTCTTGAGAATGAGTTCGCGACTGCCGGAGTGGAGCCTGTGTACCTCAGGGGTGCCATTCCACACTCGCGGCCCGACACATTCGAAGAGTCGCTCCAATTCTTCGATTCTAAGCTGCTCCAACATGCACCCGTCGCGATGTCTACCGATTCGCCGACCAAGCCTTCCTTCGGGGAGGAAGTTTCGAGAGAGCGATCCACCCTCCTCGACCGGCTTCGCAGGCCCGGCTCTGGTATCTCGTCAATTTCATCATTCCTTGATAGGAGAAAGAACAGTTCGCAATCGGCAAGCACCTTCTTCAAGGGCTCGACCAATGTTTCCAAATCGTCACTTATTTCTATCGAGTCAACACGCAGCTTCAACGCTGATCGGAACCCATGGAACGACAGTGGTGTTAATCTCGGCGAAGATGACGCCAATAGCATATGGGGTGGTCCTCCCTCCCGCGGTTATTCTAACGGCCACGAAAGTCTTGCAGTTCCTCATCCCGGCGACCTCACTCCTCGCCATGCTGCCCGCCAGTCTGCGGACAGCGGGCGGCCATCGACGTCTCATTCACTCAATTCAGGATACCCCGGCCCTCTTTCTGGGCCATTTCGTTAGAAGTCTTCTCTCATTTATGTGCACGCGCAAGGTTTTAGACACGGATATGAAACCTCTCTGTCTTCTTCTCCTTTTTCGTTTTTTACGTACCTGCGAGGACAAAAAAAGAAGAGAATAAATACCCCCTCCTTTATGGCTGGATATACCCCTATGGCGTAAAAATACCCTGGTAGTTTGATACCTTTGTTTTTTTTTTTTTTTTTTTTTTTTTTTTTTGACTCTCGGCTCGGTTGCTCCTTTTATTTTTTTTTTTTTATCTTGTCATTTCTTACTATTTCTCAGTCGAATTTGTTTCTCAGCGGGTCTTTCTATTATTGTTTTTTTCCCGAATTCCTGACAAGGTATGTTTTTTCATCATGGATGATGATTGATGGTGGATGCGAGGCGAAGGCACCGAACTTGAAGGCAGAGCATTAAGACTCGACAGTTTGCGAAAATGAAGATATGGTTCTGAAACTCAACTCTACATTCGGCTCTCAGCCTCCCATCCCGTTATGTGATTATTTGGAAAACCGATGTTCCAAACGAAAACGGCGGTAGGAAGAAAGTGGCAGCAACATGATGGTGTCTTTTTGAAAGTCGTTTATCTTTTCTTTTTTCTTATTTCGATGCTGTCTGAACTTGATGGAAGGCTTTTTTTTTTTTTTTTTTTTTTTTTAGCTTTCTTCAGCTTTTTTTTCTTGGTACCTGACTGTTTGCTGAAGTTATATACCCGGCGCTTGTTTCAGAGAAAAGGAAGAGAGGGGAGAGGAAATAAGGTGTCGCGTGGTAAGAGGTTGGGTGTAGAAAAGCAAAGTGGTCAACTGCAATACAGAAATGTGACCTTTTGACAATTACAAAGTTGCTAACACTTTATTGAATTACTTCTTTCTCCCACCTTATCCTTTCTTGAATTATTTGACAAGATTTGGTCCCCGCTTACTTGGTTGTCCATTACACACCCACAATGTTTATGTGGCCAGGGTTACTCAGATTTTGCGTGTGGCATTGTACCACAACACCAATCATGTTATTCTGATTTCACTTTCTTATTTTTTTATTTTTTATTTCTTCAAAACCAAATCATTCATATTTTTTATTCGGCCATGATGCTGGTGCTTTATGTGGGATGAGAGCTGGTAACTTTAGAGTGCAAGACCAATAGATGGATGTAGGCAAATTAGTGGAGGGTGAAGCTTGAGCCATGGAAGATGATGGTTCACAGCGGGTGGATATGTTTTTTTTTTTGGGGGGGGGGGGGTGTTTAGGCTGAGGCGAGGCGGCGATGATTGTCTATTGCCAGTGAATAGGGGTTTCCGAAGGTATTTGTTTGGGGGGTTTGTGTGTATGTGTTGAAAGGGGGGGGGGGGCCTGTTGTTGTTGGTTGGTTGGTTGGTTGGTTGTAAGTGTGAAAGGCCTTGGAATTGTACATAAAGTACCTAGGGACCTAATCACAATGGTGGACGGGAAGATGGAAAGAAAAAGAAAAAAAAATTACAAGAGAATGTATCGAAATATATCCATTATCCAGACTGTTCAATCATGGAACTTTTGTTTAATCCAAAAAAAAAAAAAAAAAAAAAAAAAAAAAAAGAAAGAAATAAAAAAAAAAAAAAAAAAAAAAAACGTATATATAATTTTTTGGGTGAAATTTAATTTGTGGTCGGTTGAGACCGTTGAAAAGTGGGGGTGTGGGTGTAGAGTTTGAG
>MU865052.1:0-39918 GCA_033576145.1 Cladorrhinum samala | reverse complement strand
TTTAAATAAATATATTAATTATAAATTTTTTTAAATAATTTAATTTTTTTTAAAAAAAAAAAAAAAAAAAAAAAAAAAAAAAAAAAAAGAAAGAAAGAAAGAAAGAAAGAAAGAAAGAAAGAAAGAAAGAAACGAAAAGGACAAGGGCTGAGTGGGAGAAAAAAAGAGGTAACAATAGTCAAGTCATGGAAGACTAAGTATATCAGATATCCAAAGTTTTTGTTTTGGTTTAAAAATTGTCTTTGAAATGATCCTTCTTGATTATTGGTTTTTTTTAATAACTTGGGAGCCGGGAAAGGTTTCAACGAAAGAATCAAAGAGTAAATCAACAAAATGATATGATTCCTTCCTTGTGTTTGCGCCTGATCTGGTTTGATGAAAAGGCAAAATTGAAAAGCCCAGCAAGATGCATGAGATTTTGGGAAGACAGTGGCTTGGGTAAGTGACGTATGTCTTCATGTCAAGTGTACTTGAGATAATCTCTTCTGTATTTACACTGCTTGGGTATTCGACATTCCAAAAATCCTTAGTACTTTGAGGGGTTGGGGGAAAAACCTAGGTTGCACTTCACCCCATGTTGCTACAGCTTGATTTCGTCCCTCTTTCCGCACACCAAACACCATTTCTTTTCCCTGACCATTCCTTCACCTGGTGGGTAGTTCCGCTTATTCGCCAGTTAAACAACAACACCTTCCTCATCACTCCTCAACCCGGCGTACTCGGTTCCCTGATTAGCAGTGCTCAGTCGCGCACACAAACTCAAAAGAACCACCGTCTCAGTGGCTGCGTAATGATTCAGCGCGTCGAGCAAAATCTGCAGGTGCCTTGAGAAATTACTCTCCCACTTTTTGATTACGTCGAACAACTCCGCAATTCTTGCCGAATCCGGCCCTCCGCTTACTGCCGGCTTTCCTCCAGCAGTACTGTCTCCGTCAATGTAGGAAGCATCATTGACCGCGGGATTAGAGGTTGGTTTTTGTGACCGCACAGACTGAAAATGCTTCCACTGCTCGTCAGTCATGTTTGGTGGCTTGTTGGCTCCCGACAGATCTGGGTCCGCCTTTTCCAGCTCTCTAGAGAGCCAATTGGTGTAGGTCGCAAAGATGGTGCAGGTCTGCATCAGCTTGGAATGAATCTGGGAACTGCGTTAACAAAAGCGGAACCGAAGATTCAGAGGGGAGGTTGGACTTACTCGTAACAATTTACTATTCGTTAGCATGCATTCTTTGAGGCAAGTATCCAAAAAATCAACATGATCTTGCATCAGCTCGTCAACGGTACGAGTGGTCCTCGGAGTCGAAGGGGTGCAGTTCGGGTCGTTGCCATCCCCATTTTGCCCTTGGGGTGCTGCGGCGGCAATGTCTCTCTTCTCCTGTTCTCGCACCCGCGTCATGAGGCTCTGCCAATTGGGCTCAATGACTTCTGCTGTGCAGAAGAATAGCAGCTGTTGGACAAATACCAGCATGCGTGCCCGCAGTGTCCAGACTCGCCGTTTCCAGATTTCGAGATTTCGAGTTGAAGATCGGTGTGACCAGACGAAACCGCTGGTATGCGTTTGCCAGGTGGTTGAAAGTTGAGATTCTAGGTACCGCAACGAAAGTAGGTAACGGAAGAGGGCTTGGTAACGCCACACCGTTTTCCGACTGATTACGAGGGAAACAGGGAAGGGGACTGAGTAGTCGAGCTGCAATGAGGTGAATCCGTTTGCGTTCTTGTCATTTTCGATCGGCTGGTTGCTCGACAACGGCTGGAGGGCCTCGCCTTGTTCTATACCCGTGATGTTGACAACTCGCTGGAGAGATTTTATGAGGGTGATCTCGTTCATCTCAACTTTAACATCTTCCTTGAAGGGATCCAAGGAGACTATGCTACCTGGCTGGCGAAGAACCAGATCCAGGAGAGACTGGAGTTTCCCAGTATTGACAGCCTTGACCGGTTTCCGTAACTCAGATGCGCCAAGCTCCAGGAAGTACGAGAAGTAGTCGGAGGGGTCGAGGAAGAAATAATGCTTCAAGGACGTCAGCCTGGCTGGCAGTTGATGAGTGGTGAGAAGCAACTGCATCAGCGATTCGTTTGCGTGTGCATATGCATTGTTGACATTGTCGAGGAATCGGTTGTCGTCAAATGAGGCAGGCACACGCTTCACTTGGAGGCTGACATCGACGCCACCACATTCCCTCACAACATTTAGATATTTGCCGGCAAGCAGCACCTTATCCTTGACACCTTCGAGCTGGGGGGGAACGTCGTGATCCCTGATGGTATACCGTCTTTCCCAATACTCATCTGTGTAGTCCTGCTCCAGCCTCTCCCTTCTGATACTTCTCTGTTCTTTGATCAGGAACTCGGAGTGGGGATCGTTGATTGCGCCATGGTGTAACCACTCATTCAACATTGCCATGTATGGTTTACTTGCGTCGCGTAGCAGCGTCGTCAATAAGGCTCGAGCTGCGGGATCACCAGACATCGATTCGAGCCTTTTGGTAATCAGCCCAAGCACCACTCCTCCTTTGCAAATCTTCTTCCCGGTCATATTTCCAGGCACGAGCTCACCTCCCTCTCTCAGCTGTTCCAAAATGTGGTCGAAATCGTCGGCGCTATCACTTGATTCATCCGTCTCGTCATCCAGCAAGGCATTCCGTTTTAGGAACTCGTGCGCAAGGGTATATAGTTGATACATCATGTGGCTGGTGGGCAGTATATGTACATTTAGAATGTGCATGGTAAAGGCGTCGTCTGTGAGGAATTGGGTCTCGAGCTGGGCAACCATCACAAGGTATTCCTGCAAGAGCTTCCGTATTGATGCACACAAGGCATGGTTGACCGACCCGAACTCTTCTCGACTCTGGACATCTACAAAGGTTTCGAGCGCCGTATAGTGGGTAGCCATGCGCAGCATTGATAGAGTGAGATCCTGAAGGCTCGGGTCCAGACCAGGCAAGATGCGCCAGGTCGGTCCTGACAGCCTGTCTCTTTCCTCGAAAGGGTTGTATCCCTTTGCGAATCGGATGTACTGGCCCTCATAGCCCATGAATACGAACATCAAGTCCTCGATAATCACGGCTTCCTGGGCTTCGAGGGAGAGCTCGCTCAAGGATTTCGGTTGGAGTGGCTGGGGTGCCGACGAGGCGAGAGGAGGGATCGATATGCGCGACGCCAGGGGCGCTGTTGTGTGCGGCTGGAGAGTAGCCTCGGGTTCCCATGGTGGGGGAGCTGGTTTTTCTTGTTTGCGTCTACTTAGCATTGGGAACTGACGCGGTCACTTTTTGAAGTGATGTATCTTCCAATAGAGAGGTAGGGAGTGTCAAGAGGGAATGGGGGGGGGGGGGTTGAGAATGGGTGGTGTGCATCTGTATGTCAGGAACCGTACATACCTTGTTGTGGTGGCGCTTCTTGCCGGACATCCCTCGTCCTCGGGTCGGCAGTACGTTGCTTCAAGCCTCCAACATCGGTTGCCCTGCTACTCCTCTCTGCTGTTGCGCCACGGCGATCTGGACTTCTCGCCCTGCTTATCAGTGCTTCGCGTGTCGTCACCTGGATTTTGTCGGTGCGGCGTTCTTCGACAGATCTGCTCGTAGACCGGGGATTGCCTGATGTGGAGCGTTTGTGCGACTCGGTGGTGGTAGCATATCGGCTGCTGTGCTGGTGCTGATGGTCAGCTTTGCTGGTGAAGCTTCCGCCGTCGGTGGTGGGCATGCGGGGCCGCGATGAAGCAGAAGCCGCCGCTGGTGGAACGCCGCTGTCTCTATTTCTTTTTTCTGCGAACGAGGATGGTCTGGTGCCCGACGACATTGTGCTCCTCGCCGTGTCTACATTTGCGATCTGTGGCCGTGGTCGCCGTCGACGGCACTGGTTGGCGACGAGAAGCTCAAATAAATATCCGTACCAGATAAAACTGGAGATGCAGATGCAGGTCAACGTGCACACCAACCACTGCGACAGTGGGCAGTCCGAACAATCAGCAGCCCTGGAGCGCCAAGTGCGCGGGAAGCTTCCCAACCCAAAAACGCGCGACGCGCCCAGCTTTAGGAGCTTAGTTATGCCGATTGGGCTTAGCGCAATCTTGTCCTGTGAAAGTTGCCCAGAAAAGTGGTCCCCTCCCCGCTTCCAGGTACTCAGGTAGCCAGCAGGGGCTCCCAGGTCAGGCCGTTGGCCGACTGGCGGGCAGTCGTTGGAGAGCTTCGTGGACCTCCGTGCCTGGAGGAGCTCTCAGCTGCCAAACCTCCATCATCACCCCCTCCAACCATCACGATATCAAGACCAAGGTGCCCGCCGACTGACAACCCCAGCTTTCAACGAATCGTCATTCGCCTCGGTCTGCCCTCCCCCATTAACGAGCCGCTGTAACGATCAATCAAATAAAAGATACCCTCAAAGTCAGGCGGCGCAACCCCCCACTTAGACTTGAACCGCCAACAATACCGTCAAGATGTTTATGGCAAGATCAGAATACGGTGAGCGGCGTACACATCCCAGCGCAATTGCACAAGCAGCCACAGCTAATACATGATCTTAGATCGGGGTATCAAGTAGGTTCTCTCATCAGCACATGCACTGCCGCCCTCCAATGTTTTGGCCCCTCGATCCGGCTTGCAACCGAAACACCAACCAGCTAACCTCCCCTCCTCCTCTCTCAGCACCTTCTCTCCCGAGGGCCGCCTCTTCCAAGTCGAATACTCCCTCGAAGCAATCAAGCTTGGATCAACCGCAATCGGCGTCGCCACCTCAGAAGGCGTGATCCTCGGCGTCGAGAAGCGTGTTACTTCCACCCTCCTCGAAACCTCGTCCGTTGAAAAGATTGTTGAAATCGATCGCCACATCGGGTGCGCCATGTCTGGCCTCCAGGCCGACGCCCGCTCCATGGTCGAGCACGCTCGTGTCGAGTGCCAGTCCCACGCTTTCAACTATAACGAGAATCTCCGCGTCGAGTCCTGCACCCAGGCCATCTGCGATTTGGCCCTCCGCTTCGGCGAGTCGGCCGACGGGGAGGCAAGCATCATGTCCCGACCCTTTGGTGTTGCTCTGTTGATCGCCGGTTATGACGAGGATGGTCCGTCACTTTATCATGCTGAACCTTCGGGAACTTTTTACCGCTACGATGCCAAAGCTATTGGTAGTGGCAGCGAGGGTGCGCAAGCCGAGTTGCAGAATGAATATCACAAGGTATGGCATAGAATTTTATGGCTCGCAGAGAGAAGGCCTTTACTGACTAAAGTGTTATTTGCTAGTCTCTTACTATCGCCGATGCAGAGACCCTTGTACTCAAGACGCTCAAGCAGGTGATGGAGGAGAAGCTTGATGCCAAGAACGTTCAGCTGGCGAGCGTTACAAAGGAGCGCGGTTTTAGAATATATACAGATGAGGAGATGGCCGCCGTGGTTGAGAGGCTGCCAGCGAACTAGATCTGGGTGTAGCAGTCACATCTTTGTCTACGTCAGTTTAATTCTTACAGCTACGCGATTACCGCAGAGGGCTGTCGGAAGAAAGGGGAGGGGGGAAGGGGGGGAACCCCAGGAAAGCATGGTTATCATGGTCGAACTGGAGGTTTCCGTACCAACAAGCTATTAAGAAGCTTCTGACCAGCATGTTGATAAATCCCATCCGCCAAAATATGAAGGCAAGGAATCGGGCCACTGTTATGAAAGAGCTCCACCTCGAGCAAACTGGATCACGAAGCAAAAGAAAAAAAAATCAAATTAAATTCTCTTAGATTTACGGAGTACAGTATAATAACTATGGTACGCTTCCAATCTGCTTGATTTACAGGATCGCCCCACAGTTGGCCATCTTTTGTCTATTCTTCCACACAATGATTAAGCCGAGCACGGAAGAGACCTCCTCCACCTGAAAATCAGCAGCTAGTCTAGATATAATACACCAGCAAAAGCTCCATGCAGCTCTCTTTCGCCCACTTCCAATTCTTCCTTCTATGAGGTCCCTACGTTGAAACCGCATGGGCGCACAGGACCCAAACATTTCAACTCCATATCCATCTCTGTGTATCCAAGCCATCATCACAGCGTTTCAAAACATACATCACCTTCCGAGCGTTCGACAAATCTATAGCTCGAGAGACAACCATTTATCACGTATATTATATATATATATTCACTCTTCAGCGCCCATCTTCCCCGTCATCTTCATCTTTTTCCTCTATGTCTAGCGCATCCAAATCATGCTCCACGCTCAACAAACCCAAAGCGTAATGCGTCTGCTCCGTCTTGGCCAGAACCAAACGCTTATCGCCCGCCTCCATCTCCTGAACTAGCCTATCAATCCTCCTCGGGCGATTCCACACGCTATCCGGGAACAAAGGACCCAACTCTTCGGGGCTGTGGTACGGGGGGCCCCTCCCCATTTGCGCAGCCTTGTTCCAACCGGACTCGCATCCGTCAGCAATCTGTCGAGCCGACTGCCATCCCGTCAGACGAGAAACGTCTCGGAGGCGTCGGATGAGCCAGTGACGTTGGTTGATGTCTTGGAACTACAGGGCGGGAAATTAGCGATGATATCAAGTGAACAATGGGTTGGCTGAGGGTGTGTAAAACGGGGGCCACACGGAGAAGGGGCAAGTAAACAAAGGAAAATGAAACCTACCTGAACGCCGGCTACGAACAATGGGAAACAACTCTCGATGAATGCTGACCCAACCAGCGTGCTGACAGCCGACACGTGCGTTGTATCTTCATGCAATCCAGCAGCAATGCGAGCAATCTCATTAGCCCACATTCCCGTCTGTTGAGCCGCCATTCCCGCCGCCATTATCGCCAGAGGCGGCATAGTGGGATATGCCCGCTGCAGTATTATGAGCCCCATGTAATAATTCATCCAAATGCCCGCAATGCTGTATGTTCTGTAAATAAGTGCTGGCCCAAAGGGCGTGATGTCCGGAGGCGCAAACTCCGGACCCATTGGCTCAAAATCTGAGCCAAGATTTGCCCTGAACACTTCAAACGCCTCCCTGATGGCTTCCCACTCACGGAAAGCATTGGCAGTTGACGTGTCAATGTCAATCTCTTCCCCGCCATCGCCAGGTGATGCTGGCTCACGGGGAGGAGTGAAGCCCCGGGGCAGATCGAACTTGCCGGACGATGGCATCAGACCCGGGAATGCAGGAGGCGACTGGCCTCGGCCTTGACCCGGAGGACCACCGGGTGTCACTCCCGGCACCATTCCTGGTGGCATCATTGGCGGTCCTCCCATCGACCCTCCCGGCACCATTCCTGGTGACATCATTGGCGGTCCTCCCATCGACCCTCCCGGTACTCCGCCGTGCGGCATCCCTGGTGGTCCTCCCGGTGGTCCTCCCGGTGGTCCTCCCGGTGGTCCACGGGGTGGTCCGCGGGGTGGTCCTCCTGAAACTCCACCTGGAGGACCCCCAAACTTAAAGGCTTTACGTTTGCGAGCAAGATCTTTTGACGCAAAGCTTGCAAGCCTGCCAAGCAGAAGCAAGAGGTGATCAAAAGTTCCGTAGCTGACACTAGGTCAGTAAAAATATCGTGGAACCATGGCCTTGTGTTCCAGACTTACATGGAATCTATCTTCCCGAAAGCACCCCGCGGTATGCATTGTGTCCAGTTTTCATATTTCATGCTGCTGATGCATCAGTAAAAGAAACAGCCTCGAGCAGGAACCACAGAGTTCCACCTACAATGGTTTGGTACCGCCAAGGAAGCTTTGGATCACGTCCATCTTGCAATACCACCAATAAAGGTCCCTGAGCTGTTCGTAATTCTCAACATCACGTTCCGTGAGTCGCGAAGCCCGCTGTCGATGATCATCACCAAGAACATATCCTGGCCCAGTTCCCCAGTCAGCAACCTGGCCGGTTAGCCTATACACGAAATCCGTATCGACTTCTTCTGGATCAGCTAGCTGCTCATAATGCATAGCGAAGCAGACATCGTTGCATTGATGGTTCCGAAGTGCCTGTTCGCGCCGCAGCCGCTTCAGAGCAATCATATCCCGTGTCATTTGAAGGTAAGGAATTTCTTTGATGATAGCACTTCCTCCCCACATATGCTTGCACCATTTGTCGTGGTCTGAGTTCCAGACTTCATAGAATCCAAGGAGCAATGTAGCTGCCAGCGTCGCTGGCTGTGTCCGTTTCCTAGGGCTTTGGTAATTCTTCGCCACCCTTCTCAAGCTCAAATGGTAGTGCTTCATGGGTGCAGTCGGGGGCATCCCTTGAAGTTTCGCCATTTGTAAGCTTCCTATTGCAAGGATGGCTTGCATCAGAGCAGGATGGTTGAACGCCATGATCGGGAATGTATAAGTCCAGATATGCTGGCGTTGCTTGGGGACCGGCCGGCCTTGGAACATCGGGGCAGGATCGAACGGATGCCGCTCGTATAGCGACATGCTTTGTCCCGTGACGTTGACAAAGTACCAAAATATGGCAGCTGTTTGTGCGTCGTTGAGGGGCGAATTCGCTGAGGACGGTACATATGTATCCAGGATATTGCTATTTGCAAACCCATGAAAAGACCTGATTTGAACCCCGTAAGCATCGTTATTCGCATCTAGCCTCCTGACAACTTGTATACCCAGGTCGTTGGATTCAAGATGATCGATGTGAGAATCTGCCATCGTTTCATCGTCCGAGGCAAGCATGGATGCCTCATCATCAGACTGCCAGTATTCCCCTTTCTCTTCAGCAGAGACAGTTTGGTTTGTTGCTGCCATTGGAATGTCACCTGGGGAAGCCAGTGCCCGTTCCGGCACAGGCCCTGCGAGTTGGTCATGATACCCACTGAACACTGGAGATATCTGGTCCAAGACAGCGTTGGGGTGTGTCTGAGCAAGGCCTCCTATTGGTATCCCGAAGTTGAAGTTTTGATGAGCGGATGGATCTCCATGAACATGGGATTGGGATTGGGAGTGGTCCGAGTAGGTTGCTGAGAGCGGGCTGGGCAGTTGATGCTGGGTGTTGAACATGGAAGGTCCAGCAATGGAAAGTTCCGAGGGGCCTTGATACCCCTGGGTGAAGGGAAGAGGATCACCACCATAACTCAATGAATTCAAGTCTATCGAAGGGGGCTTAGGTGCGATGGCGAGTGGCGGTTGGGGCAGCGACTGCTTGGTTTGTAGGCCCGGCAGTTGGGTATTTGACGAAGTTTCCTGGACTCTGTGATGGTAAACAGGATGCCCGAAAAGGTGTCCATGCTGGGCACCCGAGGGGAATGATGATCCCTTGAAGACGAGCCGCTGGTTGTAGCCTTCGCATTCTCTCTTGGATTTGATACAGTTGCCACATGTTGGCTTCCCTTCGTCACATTTTATTCTTCGTCTGCGACATGCTAGAAACAGGCATATGTCAGCGGTTTGAGCGCAAACTCATTCAACGTGCGTGTCGCCACTACGGGACATACTCAAGCACCCCGTTTTCGTTCTCGTCCTAACAACCTTGCTTTTAGAGGGTTGATTCTCTTTCTTGTTATTATTATTGCCGTTATTACCTGGTGGCGAAGGGGGTGAAGGAAGCTCCTGAGAAGGCTCCGCCTTGACAGAGACCTCAGCGGATGCCATGAAGTAAGAAGGGGTTCTGAGTGACGAAATATTTCCACTCTATAATGAAGTGTTTATGCGAAATTACCGAGGACTTATTGAAGCCGTTCCACTGGTGTCTGGCTGAGAACAAGCCGCCTCCAACACACTAACAGAAATTACACTCTAGATGAGTTGTTGAGTAGGAGATGCTGTGGAGGAATGTCAAGATAGAATCCCTAGGTCTGTCTGGCGAGATAGGATGACAACGGACGGTGAAGGGGGGAGATAAATCTCCGCCGCTGTGCGTGTAAGGAGGAGCGACTGCGGATCGATGCACTTCACCTAGCACTCTGAGACAAATTTCGTGTAACGAAATGAGTGACCTTTGGAGGGCCTCTTCTTCCATCACCGGATACCATTCAATGCCCGTCCTCGATGAGCCGAAAGTGGGAGGTGAACACCTTGCTGCCGAGCCACGAGACTGAAATCAAGAGCCGATGAAGACTGAGCAGGCGAGAGCAGGTTGAGAGCTAGGATTTCACGAGAGGTCAATCCTTTGTTTAAGTTCTTGAGAAAGGGGTGGGGGGGTTCAGAAGAAGTCGTTCAGAAGCTGGTTCGGCCGAGTCCCTTCCGGTAAAAATGCCGAACGGTGGTTGCTGTTCTCACTCCAACAGGTGAAGGTGCTTACTTCGAAGAGGGGGGGGGTGTTGATGATGATTGAATCGTGGTGGCGCTTTTGCCAGATTGTTATGATAGCATTAATGGCCCCGATCACAATTTAGAGGTTTCGTTGCAGGACAGATCGGCAACCACACACGAAAGACTAGGACAGAGGGAGAAAGGGCTGGGGCTGGCAACTTCGCTCGAGCTTGGCAAGGGGGAGAGTCGCATCGCGGGACGGGTGACAGGGCGGCGGCCGAGCGAAGCATCGCGAGGTGGGGCGTCCTTCTCCAGGGTCAAGAGATCCAGCGCCCTCTTCTTCACCAGTCGGCCAGTAAGATTTTCAGGGGCCATGACTGTGGGTTGCGGGACCTACATGTGTAGTGTATAGCTGATGCAGCCTGTATGCGCGTGCTAATAAATGTGCAGCTGTGGCGCTGAATAACGGCTGGCGGTTCCCATTCCATCCCAGAAACGGTATCCATCCACCTCCCCCTCCCTAGGTGAACTCATGATACCATGCCCTCACCGTGACGATGGCTGTCTCTGTCCCGCCATTTTTTGGGTGACTAAAGACCTTCGACTTTCACTCACTCCATCTAGACCGAGCCCACCACTCCTGGAATCGGTCGTCCAGCCATACCACAATCATCCATCATGCCAGCTTGTTAAGTACGATGCGGATGGACCTCGTCTGGGCTTACCACTACTGCAGGTGCGGTGCCGTGGTCGGTGTGAAGTGGGGGCGCCCAGCAGATAGTAGGTGACCCTAGCCAGGGACATTGCTATTCTCTCGTTCTCGATGAGGTCCAGTCACAAGTACTGCTGGACGATCCGTCACGCTCGATATATGGAGGAAGCCTTATAATATGCGCACATATGTTCCGTACAAATTTGTCGTATTCAAGATTGTCATAGTTATAGAATTGGCATCGGCAATTGACAATAGTGAAGGAAGAAAAAAAAAAAAAAAAAAAAAAAAAAAAAAAAAAAAAAAAAAAAAAAAAAAAAAAAAAAAAAAGCCAAACCAGGAACGGGACCGATGTCACGATAAACGGTCGCTCAGGGGACTCCTTGTTCGTTTTTGGGTTGAAAATGCAGGCGTGACACGTCCGTGCTAGACCGGAAGACTGCCCTTCTCCCCCACCCACATTCCGGGTGTTTTTTGAGGTTGTGAAGGTGCGTTTTTTCACCCACCTTCCCGCCGCCCATGGAAGCTTCTTCGCGTCTTCCATGCTTGAGAGAACAGCTAATTAGCACCTGCAGTCTAGGGTGTGTTGCAATTACCGTGTGCCTAGGTTCAGCTCTACTTTCAGCTTCACACCCGGGCTATCCCGCGATCATGGTGTGGATATCGGCCTTGAAAAAAGCGGAGTTTTGTCTGAGAGTTCTAGGCGAATACCAAATTGTTGTATCCAAGTATGTGTAGGAGATGCAGTGCAGCATACTTTGTAGTATCGTAGCAGGGAGTCTATGGATCTGGAAAGGACCGATAAACCCCTACCCGCACATAGCTGGAAACTTAGTGGTTGCATCTTGTCCATCAAGCATATGCGGGCACAGAGAACTTACCAAGGTAGGCAGCTGGGATGACATGGAGCTGCGACTGTGCTGTCTTTGGTGACTTCTGTGTTGCCATGGCCCCCGGGAGTAGAAAGTGCAATTCGAACCTGGTTAGCGATACATGGATATGCTACCTCATCTATGCAGGACCAAGAGGTGCATTTGCCAGCCAACACATGCCGTATGCTGTCAACAGAACCACTCGAAACTGGCGATTGGGACCTGATTAGGACCATCAAAGTATCCAGCCGTAATGGCGAAAGCCGCCAGTGGTTGCGGTGAAATTCAAAGTACGAAGATGTATTAGCGTATCTAGACTAGATAGTAATTACCTTATTCAGAAGCTTGCGGTCGAGAAATTTTAGGTTCCATGTGCGGATTGGCCCCTCAATTTTCCGTGGACCTTAAGGGGAGATTAAGGAAAAAAAAAAAAAGAAAAAAGAAAGCAAGCGGGCACAAATTTCCACCCAAAGCTCGACAGATCCCCCAAGAACTCACTCAGTTCAACCACGACGCACACCCCTAATATTAGTTGTCTCAGAAATCTTCAATCTAACGTAGTAGATACAGGTATAGCCTTCTCTTTATTCTAACTTAGAAAGTGATGAGAAGTAGGGTTTTGTGACTTCTGTGGTGCTGGTTCTTCTAAATTATCCATAACGATGCTGGGAAGAGCTTTTTCTGGTCGTTGTCCCTTGAGTCTGGCACTTGAGCGGCGGTTGAAGCTTGGACCAGCTGTTGACACCCCGCAATAAGCCCACAGATCTCCCACCGAGCCCCACCTTCCTTATCGTTACTCTGGTAGGTGGGGTTTGTCACGATTGTTGATCAGGGTCCACTAAATTTTTCTTCGTCCGTCAGGGTCTTCAGCTGCATCGACCCGATCCAAAGAACATCGGCAAACCTCCAATTCGACACAACAACCAAGAACCAAGACCCCGCATATATAAGGCGCGGTCCTTTCAACATGTTTCCGGTAAAGGGCCTAAGCGTTTCGGCCGAAAAACTGAAGAATGAAGCGGAACCGAGTACCGGAGGCATTGGCTCAAAGCCTGCCAGAAAGCGAAAAAGACCAGGTCAAGTGCGCCACGAGAACGTGACCTCCGATAATCTCGGTGAGCTGTGGGATAAAGTCATTGAAAATAAAGGGCCTGCAAGCAAGGTCCAGCCCAAAAGGCAAAAGACAGATGCGGAATCATCTGAGCCGAGCAAGTCTGCGGTCAAGAGAAACAGCACAAACAGTGGCGCAGACGGCAAGTCCGACAAAAAGGACAAGAAGAAGAAGAATCATGAGCAGAGAAGTGATGCGGCAAAAGAACAAGATACGGTAGACGGAGAGGAATTTGGTGGCTTCAGTGACGGCGACGAGGAACCTGCCCCCAAGAAGAAAGCAAAAAAGGATAAGGAGAACAAGAAATCAAAAGACAACAACTCTACTCCTCGCAAAGAAGATATTCCTCAGAAGCCTCTTTCTTTGCCACCCGCTTCTGCTCCGACTCCTGCAGCAGCGAAGCTCACCCCCCTCCAGGCTTCAATGCGCGAGAAGCTGGTTTCCGCCCGCTTCCGGCACCTCAACGAAACCCTTTACACCCGTCCCTCGACCGAAGCATTCAACCTCTTCGATGAATCCCCAGAAATGTTTACCGAATACCACGAAGGCTTCCGCCGTCAAGTTGACGTCTGGCCTGAAAACCCGGTCGACGTCTACATATCCGACATCAAGGCTCGTGCCAAACTCCGCATACCCCCCAGAGCCGGGCAGGACCCCCTGCCGCCAACTCAGATTGCTTTACCACGCGACTACAACACCAAGATATGCACTATCGCTGATTTGGGTTGCGGTGACGCCAAGCTAGCCACCACCTTGGAGCCGTTCAAACGCAAACTCAAGCTCGGAATCCACTCTTATGACCTTCAGACGGGCGGCAACCCCCTCGTAACAAAGTCAGACATTGCAAATCTGCCGGTGCCAAACGATAGCGTCGATGTCGTCATCTTTTGCCTTGCGCTGATGGGGACTAACTGGGTCGATTTCATTGAGGAAGCCTACCGCATTCTGAAATGGAGGGGAGAGCTCTGGGTTGCGGAGATCAAGTCCCGCTTCACCAATCCAGCACTTCTCACCGGGAAGAAAGTGGTAACTCACAGTGTAGGGCACCGCAAGAAGGGCGCTGCTGCTGGGAGGAAAGGGGCCGAGCAAGAAGAAGATTCGAAGCTTGCCGACCTAGCCGTCGAGGTGGACGGTGCTGAGTCTCGCAAGAACGAAACAGACATCTCTGCCTTTGTTGAGGCTTTGCGCAAGCGTGGGTTCTTGTTGAATAGGGATATGGGTGAATACGCTGTAGATATGTCCAACAAAATGTTTGTGAGGATGCATTTCTCAAAGGCTGCCCCGGCGATCAAGGGCAAGTGTGCGGATAATAAGGATAAGAACAAAAGGGGGGCCGGTACTAACCATAACAATGGGCGGATTCTGTCAAGAGCCAAGTTTATTGGCGGTAATGATGCGGAGGAAAATGACAAGGTGAACGAGAAGGCAATCCTGAAGCCCTGTGTATATAAGATACGGTAAACGGAAAAATGTAAGGAACTTTTTCTTCAGTCAGTGACACAAGGGCGAATAATCTGGAAGGACCGTGGGTATCAAATGTGGTCGATCAGTTGTTTGGAAGAGCAAACGTGTTTAGAACTCCAAGCCGCCTTCGCCGTGGGTTGTAAGGCACTGATTATTTTATCCGCTGCCCAGTCTGCTATCTTTTGAAAGGGCGCACGTTGTATTTGCTTTTGAATATGTAGAATTTCTTCCCTGAAGGACTCTTATGCTATGAACGTTTCTTTAAAACCCCATTGCCATAGACAGACATTCACTGTGATTTGGTCCAGAGAAACAGCTTCCCCGATATTCGTTCGTTCTAGCAAATTCCTCCTTCCGTTCCCAAGATATCTCATAAGTTCGTTCATCTGCATCAATTAAAAGAATCCCTGGAGCAATTAGGCATCGAAAATCAGACTGGCTGCGTACTCGACGTTGCCGCGGGTGGCCTGGAGGGCGCCGATGGCCTGAGCTTCCGACGCGCCGAGCGCCATGAGCTGTTCAATATGCTCCTTGGGGAAACTGGCTGCTTGTGGTTGAGGAGCTGGGGCAGAGGCGGCAGAAGATGGGCCAGGCACCGACGGGTTAGCAGGTGCTCTGCTAGGTCCGGGTGCGGATGCTGGTGCTCCACCGCCCGGCGCCGGTGCCGTGGGTGCAGTAATGGCTCCAGACCGCTGGCCGATGGTGGTACCCGCTGGGCCAGGCATTGTAGGTTCATCGTGCAGAGCTTGGTCAGTATCCTTAGGTATATCGGCCTCTCCTAGAAACGGAACCTCCTCGCCCTGAATGATAAGAGAGTCTTTGGCGAGATCTATGGTAGCTTGGAACCGCTTGAGCATGTCTAGGCCTAGGAGAAGCTCCACATTCTTTCCTTCCATGACGGTGAAGCTGCATGGCAAGAACAGAGAACCAATCTTGATCATAGCCGAGTGTACACGCCCAAGAATGTTGGCCGTCCCGACGCCTTTGGCGATGCCGGCGAAGCGGGTATCAACGAGACGCATGATGCCGCAGGCTTCGGCACAAGCGGGGCTCATAATGGTAGCCTGTGCACCAGAGTCCACCAGTGCCTTGACCTTGTGGCCGTTGACCTCGACAGCAAGGTAGAGCATCGTGACATAGCCAAACACTAGCCAGGTGGAGTGGTCAGTATAGAATTCTTGGGATGGCAGGAAAAGCCGTGCTCAGCCCTGGTCCTACCTTCGGGATTATGTTCCATTGCGTTCTGAAGGTTTTCGGTAACACGCTCCTGGCGGATAATTTCCTCAATTTTCTTCTGGGCTTCGATGTCGAATGGATCGGCGTTCAAGGCCTGGATCTGTCGATGGCGTTCCGCCCGAGCCCTCTGCTCTTGGTCGTAACCCTGGTCCCAAAGTTGCCTGAACCTCCGGGGATCGTCCAAGGCGGCTCCGAGCTCCGGTCTGGTTCGGTTTAGCTCGGCCCGCAGTGTTGGATTCCCGAGAATTTGTAATCGGATCGTCTCGGGGTCATGCGCCGGGTCGGCAGGTCGGCGTTGTTGTTCGGGTGGCTGTGGGATGCCAGTGCTCGCCTGACGGACATGGAGTGCCATCATGTCGCCGTCGAGAACGTTCAACTCTGCCAATGTCTTCGAGCTGTCGGTAACCAGCTTGCCATTGTAGTAGAGGTGTTGGGAAATGGGTAGGTAGCCTGTCTCTGCCTTGATTGAGTCCCGGAGGGTGTCTATTGTCATTTCCGGATAGACCTCTAACGACAAGAGGTCTTGGTCGTCGACCTGCTGGTCCGTGTTCGTAATGGTGAGTGTGATGCGCCTGTGTCTGTCAGCCCTCCATCCATGAGCTATAGGTAAAGGCACTCGCCAAGATTATGCGTACATTGCGATGATTGACTGATGCTTTCTGGAGAGCTGGCGGGCCTAGGGTATGAAAGTCGAAGCTTGTCGGTGACAGGTAGAAAGTCCAAAGGTAAAGCTGACGAGGAACCAGGCAGATTTTGCGCCTTTCGACGTGGGCCTCGACCTTGAAGCCTCGGCAGAGACGGTGACCGCTTTTGTGTCTGTCAACACCTAGAAGCAAAAGGCATACGAGGGGTAGGTAGGGAGCTGGTCTCCAGCCAGAAACCTGCCCGGCTGGTATGGATGGAGGGGTTCTTTAAGTGAGAGTGGTTCACAAACGCTAGGTAATGTTGGGATGTTGCAGGGGTTTTTGCCCCGGCCCCCCCTGAAAGTACAGTGATTGGGCATGCTAGCGGGGATAGGTAGGTAGGCTGGACCTCCACTATAAAGTTTTGGAGAAGCACCAGCAGGGGAGGAGCTGGGCGAGACGCTCTCCCCATTTCAACTCCCGATCTCCTTGCCTAGGGCAATCTCTCGATATCCGTCTCGACAATAACCAATCACCAAATTGATCCAACTGCAGAGGCCAGGCAGAGCTGCAGCCTAAGGTGAGCTGCATCCTAATTCCTAGACTTGCATATTACGGTATAGCACACAATACTACATTAGAGCAGCATCTCATACCATTCTTCAATTTTTCGATGATCGTCACTCTTAGTTGACAGAAAGAACTTGTTGGAAAGCTATCGAGCAACATGCGGTTAAGTTGCGTCTCGGGTCAGGCTCTAACAAAGCGTCCCATGCAATCCGACCAGGCCGAAATGGAAGGGCAACCTGCCTGAATAGTGAGAGCTGACATGGCAATCTTCTAGATAGCCCTGGTGAAACGCTATACTCGGTTCAGCATGTTGCCGGGTTCCTTACCCACGTGCCCGTCATGGCCGCTCTGACAAAGAAGTCATTTCTCCAACAGAAACGAACATACACCATTGCTTGTGCTATAAGGCTGCTGGATCACACAGCGCCACTTGCTATATTTTGAATGGGTGAATGGATGTGGTTCCAGACCTCCATAGCCGCCAATGCAGGGCCTGACCCACCAAGCAACCAGCCGCCGATGGATGATGTGGAAGAATGGGCTGTGCGATAGGTATATCTTTCCATGTACCCGCTATGATGCTGTGAAGTGCCCGCTAGCTGTTCCAGTCTCGGGTTTTGCCACGGTTTCATAGGAGTTTTATTGCATGTGGTTAAGAGCAGGTTCAGCGCTGCCCTGCCTTGAGGTTCTCCCATTTTGGTTTCCCCCGTCAGCCGAAAAGCCACATGCTTCATTGCATCGCCAATGCATCCCTCCCCCGGTGAAATATCCTGCCAAATTGCTTCTTAAAATACGGTCACCGTAATTTTCTCTGATTTCTAGCATAGCGACGGGGTAAATGAGTTTGTATCAAACTCACGTTTTCAATGGTCTTAGTCGAGGAGACTGTCAGTCCAGTTTAGCTTATCAGTGACGTCAGGTTAACGTAGAAACCCTGCTGCTATTGACAGCTTCGAGTGGATTCTTCTAACAGAGGATTGCTAAGGAGGGGCATGAGTGGCAATCAAGAGGTGGGGGTACCGCCTACCATGTGCCTTCAAAGGTACCGAAAAAGCTGTCTTCCTCAGTACATACCTAATTACCTACCTAGAACTGCGTGTGACTGGCAAGTGTTCCAACACCGCTATTCGTATCCGTGCCGCCCCAAGGATGGGCATCGTCCCCGTGCAGATCAGGTTCTTCTTGGCCAGGCTGGAAATTTGGTAGCTGGATGAACGTACACGTCTTAGCAGAATTCGCTGCTTTACCCAATTAATGTAATGATGGAAATGAAAACAAAGTGTCGGCATACTGCGTATATCCAACCTCCCATGAATTTAACAAGTCTAGCCGGAACCGTTTGTCAGTGCAGCTTGGGCATCCACGGCTTGGCCCTTCTGGCAACCCAGCCAGCTGTTCCAGTTGTGTTGTAGACTTGTTAGACATGGTATGTATGTAGCTTTTTACCTTGTGGTCGTGATAAATCAAGTGTCCACCTACGGCCAACTCGGAGTGGTCTGCAACTGTTTGGGATTTTCAATCTGCTTCAGTTTTCCAAGCTATCCTCTTTCATCTGCTATCTGACATTTTCAAATGTGGAAACCCCCCTTCTTGTGCGCCCATTTAGCTGTACGAAAAAGAACACAAACCACGATAGCTTCCACACGCCTTTTTTTTTCCCACTCCTCTTTTGTCCCCCTTCCGTATCCACAAGTACACCATGCTCCGCACTGGAAATCGTACTTACATTTAACCTAACTTCTTGTAGGACGTTGTGCATTCGCATTCTTTCCCTATCTCCACCAGGAACCACATCCCCTTCCCTGCTGACGACATCCTGTCTTCTAAAAATCTAGAGAGCTTCCGTTACAGCCCTTTTTTTTTTTTTTTTGGCGCACGTTTCCGGGGCATTGAGACAAACGTGCCGGAACACATAATACCTACTACTACCTTGTCCACCACCTCCTTCCTTTTCCTGCACTGCACATCCGCAGCTAAGAGGCGTACCATATACTACGTCTGAAAAAGTCTCACCATGGCGGACCGAGATCAAACACCGAGCCTAGACCGTCCGCAGAGCTACCAACGTCCTATCCCAGCCACTATTCCCAGCGACACAGACCAGGCCGTTGACGAGTCCTCGGATGTCGATGGGGAATTTGCTCAATTGCAAAAGACTATCAGTCAGAAGAGACGAGCGGCCAAGGATAGTCCAGAGGCAAGACTGAAACATGCGTTGCCTTTCCCCTTTGTGCCAACTACTAGACCCTTGACGGCATCCGATTGGGAAGCGTGTGTCGCCTTGGAGAATGCTGCTTTCCCAGATCCGGCACATAGGGCGTCACCGGAAAAGGTGGGTAGTTACCTATATAGACTTGAATGATCATTGCGTGGTCAATGTATTTTCGACTGACAGTTGTATTATCACATCAACATAGTTTAAATACCGACTCACCACATGTCCAGAGCTTAGCCTCGGGCTCTTTTGCACCGTGATTCCTTCCCAGGCAAAAGGATGGAGCATAGATACTCTGCCCCACGCCAAGTTGGTCGAGACGGACCGTGCCGACGGCGCAGTGAGTGTCTTGCTCGCGCACATTGTCTCGACACGATGCCGTGGCGATACAGTCACTGACGCTGATATGGATTACCCCAAGGACTGGGCGGCCCGTGGAGGGAGGTCCGCAGACGTTGGGAACCAGGAGGATGGCCGGTCCGTGGCGGTACATTCCCTTGCTGTATTGCCCCAAGTGCATGGCTGTGGTATCGGCAAGACAATACTCAAATCTTATTTACAGTACATGCATAGCTCGGGCATAGCTGAGAAGGTGACGCTGATTTGCCAGGATGTACGTTGCTGCTATTCTCATCTGATTTGGCCAAAAACTAATGGTTGCAGTATCTGGTCTCATATTATGACAGGTTCGGATTCAGGAATCTGGGACCGAGCAAGGCAACATTTGGAGGGGGCGGGTGGAACGATATGGTATGTGGTCTATTATCTTTGCCTAGCTGGGTGTCTAAATATGACCCATCATCGAATGGCCGCTAAGTTTTGGTCCTAGGTTTTCGACCTCAAAGATGTGGTAAAGGTTGTAAAATGAGGGGAGGCTCTCACTGAGGAAGGCAGGCCAAGTCCGACTGTTATGCTGGAGGGGGGGTCGAGTCCAACTACTATAACACAGGGATGTGACGGCGAGTAGTGCTTCAGAACTAACGGTAGAATGTCGAGACGGAGCCAATAACGACTGGGCGAGCTGAGCCCTGGTAGCTAGACTCGCGAGGCCCTTTTTCTTCCAAGAGCTTATCACGCAATTCGGCGTACAGAAACAGCCCAAGGAGGACGAAAATAACGTAGGGACTTTCGGCGAGGGGTGGTTTATGTTACGACGAAGAGTCGGGCAACAAATTCAAGGTCCCCTTTTGCACACCCTCCCATGCATATCCACCTAACGTGTTGCCCAAGTTTCTCATGATTAGATGTCGTGCTTACGCGGCCACTGTCCAACCGCAACCTCGTGACTATAACCCCTTTGAACCTCTTTGCCAGAGGTGAAGCCTTTGTATACTCGGCAAAATCTCACATCCAAAAACACAAGGATATACGCGCTAGCTTGACAATCACCAGTTTCTTTCCTTTTAGTCGGTAGCCTTATACTTCGCCCTGTATGCCTCGGTTGCTTTGATATCCTCGTCCGAAGCCAGGCCCTTCACACCATCGATGATGTCGTCCAGTGTAAGGATAGCAACAATGGGAATACCATACTCCTTGCGAAGCTCACCAATGGCGCTGGGACCAGGCTTGCTATCGTCTCCATCACCCGAGGGAAGCTTCTCCATGCGATCGAGCGCAACAATGATACCAGCAACAATACCACCCTCCTTCTCAATCTTGGCAATGGCCTCTCGTTTTGCGGTACCGGCCGAGACGACGTCGTCAACAATAAGCACACGCTTTCCCTTGAGCGGGGCCCCAACTATGCTGCCGCCTTCGCCGTGGTCCTTGGCTTCTTTTCGGTCGAATGAGTAGAGGACGGAGCCGTACTTGGCCGGGTCGAGCTGGCCGAGGCGGATGGTGGCGGCGGTTGCGATGGGGATACCCTTGTAAGCGGGACCGAAGACGATGTCGAAGTCGATTAGGCCAGCCTCGTGGCTCTCCTGGATGGTTTTGGCGTAGGCGGTTGCGAGGGCCTCAAGGAGGTCGGCGCGGTAGAAATCTCCCGCGTTGAAGAAGTAAGGGGAGATGCGCTTCGACTTGAGCTCGAAACGACCGAACTTGAGGATGTTGCCACTGATGGCGGCGCGGAGGAATTGCGACTTGTAGGCGGGGAGTTCAGAGGCCATTTTCAGTTCTTTCGGTGGCAAGCTGAACACGATTGGGATGTATGGAATCAATCAATTGCCTGATGCTAGGACTTTGTTGGACGCCTCGAACAATCTCTCAAACCCGACCCCGCCATTGAAAAGGATTGTAATTTTCAAGTGACCCCTCCCGTGGAAAGTTTTAGTGGGGTAGGCCAGAGCTGGGCAACCCCACACTAGCAAACACCCTGCATCTGCCGCGGCCGCCATGGCATTTTAGTGCGGAGCATCCCACAATTCCGCACACACCGCCTTTCTTATCTTATCATATCTTTTGCAGACTCTCGTTAAAAAAAAAAAAATTATTTTGCGTGTGTCTGGTTGATACGGCGGTATCGAGCGCCACCCCGCTGGAACTTCTGTCGCCTTGCTCCCTTCTCGCTGAAGCAGCGTCTCCAACCCATCGACTTCACCCTCCCACACACGGACAACGAGCACAGACGAGTTGCCCGACATGACGTGGAAGGATATTGCGCCGGTGCCCACGTAAGACTTGGAATGGATTGTTTGGTATTCGAATTGGGGAGGCTGACTTGCATTTCAAAGGGCACAAGAATTTATTGATATCATCCTCTCGTGAGTAGTTCTTCCCAGCATCTCCCGAAATTTTAAGACAGTGAAAGACTAACAGATCGCAGGCGGACACAGAGGAGATTGCCCACTCAGAGTGCGTGACAGTGTGAAGCAAAGCAATCGTTGTTTAGAATTCATCGTGGCTGACCTGAAATATCTTTAATACAGTCCGTGCTGGATTCAAGAGTAAGTTGCGACGAGAGAGAAAAGGGGCTATGTATGCGCATTGCTAACTATAGCTACCAACAGTTAGCAGAATTCGTGCCTTCTATACCCGCAAGGTCAAGTCAGTACTTTCCGTCCCCCTCGTCGACATTCTCGCTTCTTCGCCCGCCCCAAATCACATCGTCCTCGTCGAATACTCCCCTGGACATAGGCGCTGACCCTCCATGATCCAGGTTCACACAGGAAACATGCAGCGAAAAGTTCGGCGCCATCGTCTCGAGCTTCCCCGTTCTTAGCGACCAGCATCCTTTCCATCGCGACCTGATGAACATTCTTTACGGTGCGTAACACACGATGGCTATACGCCAAAAAGAAGGGCTGGATATGATGGTGTTTGCGACAGGCAACAGAGCTTACTGACTGGTTCTCCTTCTTCAGATGCCGACCATTTCAAGGTTGCCCTCGGCCAGGTCTCGACGGCGAAGCATCTGATTGAGACGATTTCTCGCGATTACGTCCGGTTGCTGAAGTACTCTCAGAGTCTATTCCAGTGCAAGCAGCTCAAGAGGGCCGCGCTCGGTCGTATGGCTACCCTCATCAAGAGGTTAAAAGAGCCCCTCGCCTACCTCGACCAGGTCCGGCAACACTTGGCTAGATTGCCAGATATCAACCCCACCACACGCACTCTCCTCGTTGCCGGCTTTCCCAATGTCGGCAAGAGTTCTTTCGTCAGCTCCGTAACTAGGGCCGATACCCCCGTCGAGCCGTATGCTTTCGTACGTTTGATCGCTGCAACTCATATATCGTCTGATCGGCCATTCACTAACAGGAGAAATAGACTACCAAGAGTTTGTTTGTGGGTCATCTAGACTACAAGTACCTTAGGTACCAAGTAATAGATACCCCCGGAATGTAAGTATTCGACCGAGCATCATGATGGCACCGCAAATTCTTACACAAATTTACCAGTCTCGACCACCCCCTCGAGGAAATGAACACTATCGAAATGCAGTCAGTGACGGCGCTTGCCCATCTACGAGCCGCTATCTGCTTCTTCATCGATATCAGCGAGCAGTGCGGCTACTCGCTCAAGGCACAGTGCAACCTATTCAGATCGATCAAGCCCCTTTTCGCAAACAAGATGGTCTTTATCGTTTTAAACAAGATGGATATCAAGACCGTTGAGGATCTCGACCCAGAAGCCCAGGCAGACCTTCACGATCTCACCAAATCCGGTGATGTAGAACTTCTCCGCGCTTCATGCGCGACTCAGGAGGGTGTTCAGAATGTCAAGAACATAGTCTGTGAGCGCCTTCTTGCCGAGCGTGTATCACAGAAGCTCAAGGCGGGTACTGGAAGCAGCGGCAACATTGGCGCCCGTCTCACTGAGGTTATGGCTCGTATTCACGTTGCACAGCCAATGGGCGGTGTCGTACGGGAGACCTTCATACCGGAGGCCGTCAAGAACCAGAAGAAGTACGACAAGAATGACCCCGAGAGGAGAACCCTCGCTAGGGATATTGAGGTTGCCAACGGTGGTGCCGGAGTATTCAACGTAGACCTCAAGGCGGATTACCTCCTCGCCAACCCCGAGTGGAAGTATGATAAGATCCCGGAAATCCTGGACGGCAAGAACGTGTACGACTATGTCGACCCAGATATCGATGCCAAGCTTGCCGCGCTCGAGGAGGAGGAGGAGCGTCTGGAGAAGGAAGGATTCTATCAATCCGATTCCGACATTGGTGACGAATCTGAGGAGGAGGTCTTGCAAAAAGCCGAGTACATCCGCGAGAAGCACAAGTTGATTCGCAACGAAGCCAAGATGAGGAAGTCGCTCAAAAACAGGGCAATGATTCCTCGCAAGGCCCTCAAGAAGTCTTTCTCTCAGCTTGAGGATCATTTGGATCAGCTCGGTGTGGATACTCAGGAGATCAACCTTCGCGGCCGGACAGAGGTTCGCGAGTCTAGGGGCAGGTCTGTTGGTGCCAGATCTCGGACTGGCACTGTCGATCCCGACGCGATGGATGTGGATGGTGCTAGCCAGTCTGCAAAGGAAAGACTCCGCAGCCAGAGCAGACCCCGTTCTAGGTCTGTCATGGCTACGAATCGTTTACAGGATGGTGTTCAGCCTGAAGGCAGGACAGCTGCTGAGAGGGCCGCCAAGCTTTCCCAGCGTAAGATGAATCGTATGGCTAGACAGGGTGAGGCCGATAGGCATATTGGTGCGACTATGCCTAAGCATTTGGTGAGCTGTCTTTCCATTAATTTCCCCTCCACAGTTCAGCCACTAACATGTTGGTTTTATAGTTTTCGGGCAAGCGCACAATCGGCAAGACCAACAGCCGTTAACAACAGAACAAAAACAAGAAAAGAAGATAAAATCACTCGTGGGGTTCTCTTTGTGCTTTCTCTCCAGTCCCTTGCTCGGGAGTTTCTGGGAGAAGAGGAGAATCAGCGGAGAAATAGCGAGAGAAGTTGGTTCATTGGCTTGCCTGTCGTCAGCGTTGGTGCATCATACCCCACTTGTATTGTGCCAGAAAGGGGATGAAAGTGGAAATTGGAGCGGTGGGAGATGGAAAAGAATCTTGACTTACCCTGAATGTGGTTTTCCTTGTCTCTCGACGGTTATCGCTTGTCTCTTTTTGTCAGTTTGTCTTTTTCGGGCGCTTAAGAGGCTTGCTTTGTTTCTATAGTGAAATCAACAACAGGTTCATGGTCCTATATTATATATCTGAGATACTGCTTGTGCTGTTTGGTTCCCCAGATGAAAATATCTGCGCAAGCAATAAACAGCAAACATCCTTTCAGAGCTACTGAATGAGAAAGATAAAGCCAAAAACCAAAAAAAAAAAAAAAACAAGAACCCCCCACCCGCTTCCCCCTTCCCAAAAAAAAAAAAGCTTTCACATTCCCAAATGTTCAACGTACAATCGGTCACCCAAAATTTACGACTTTTATGTAATCAACGAGCCTTTTATGTTTGATTGTTGTAGAAATTGATTTTTACATCCGTTTTCTCCCTCTGGTTCCAAGCTTGAAACACACACTTTACTCCTCAGACGTAACCTGGATGCCCTCCCTGAGCCCCTCAACAACCAGCTCTTCACCAGCAAGGCGGCGGTAAATATCCCTAACGTCGTCTGTGGTGCTCTCAAAGTGACTGCTGGCGTCATAGCTCTTGGAGATGAAGATGTTGTCCTTTGTGCCGTCCTCAATTGGCTCGTAGATAGGGATGGGGGGACCCTGGTGACAACGCGACAATTCAGTTGACTGGGACAAATGGAAAAGTGTGCATGCAAAAGGAGGGGGGGGCTTACCATGAACTGCTCCTCAATCTTGCCGAGGCGCTCGATACCGGGAGCCAACTCGAGGTGGTGGTTCGCCGAAGTCTCGGCGATGGTGGAGACGATCGCGATCCAGTAGTTCTTGGGGCAAACGTTGTGCGCCGAGGAGACGCTCGCAACGTAAATATCTACGTGAGGTAAGGCTCGTCAATGAAGGATCCTATTAGCTGGAAGAGAAGAGTCTCGCTTACCGTTCTTGCGACCAACCTGAGACTGAGGAATGATGAGCTGGCAAGAGTCGCTGTCGCTGGTGTTGGGAATAGGGTGCTTCAGAATGCAAATAGCACGCAGAACGTGGCCAACAACCTTGACCTTGTCGGGGAAGTAGCTGGGGTCACCAAGGATCATCTTGGCGCGGGTCTCGAACTTCATCTCGGGCTCAACGCCAGTCATGGTGGCCTTGATACCGACAGCCTTACCATTCTCGTAGACGAGCTCATCAACATTGGTGTTGAGCATGTAGGTACCACCATAGATAGCTGAGAGGCGAGCGAAACCCTGGGGAAGCTCGCCGAGGCCATAGAGCGGATAGATGTAAGGGGATTTGCCGTACCTGGCAACAGAGTTACCATACAGCCTGATGTGCTCAATAGCCTCGGGAGCGCCGCCAGGAACGTCGAGATAGGCGTCGGTCTGGTAAAGAGCCATGGCGTGGCCAATGAAGTCCTTGGTGGGGGCCTCAAGGCCGAACTTATCATACACGTCTTTCATGGTGCAGCTGCTCATGTCGAGGCCCTTGTGGGTAGCAGAGTCCTTGATATCGAACTGGCCGATCCACTCGATGAAGTTCTTCATGCGGCGCTTCTCGAATAGACCCATGAGGGGCGACCGGAGAGCCTCGGCGGCATCTGAAGGTACCTTGGCGACGGTGGCCTTGCTACCAGAACCCTGCTGAACGAAGCTGCCGGCAACCTGCTTGAACTCGAGGTAGCGGGTGACGTCGGTGGACACGAGAATCTTGGTGAGCTCGCCGGACGACATAAGGAACTTGGGAACCAGGTCGATGTTCCAATCGTTCAGACGGCCGTACTCCTTCCAGGGCTCGGTTCCCTGGGCATAGTTGCCATACTTCTTATAGAGCTGCGGTATAGAGCCGAGTCAGAACACTGGGCGCGAAGAAACAAGGCGGAAAAGGGGGGGAGGGGAGTTTGTAAATGATGGCATACCGTCTCGAGGTTGACTGATGCTGCCTCACTAAAGAGATATGAGATGCGTTGTAAGTTACACGGGTTCGCAGTTGACAGGGAGAAAAGGGGGAGAAAAGACGACTAACCCGCCATAGTGGTCGTTCCGGTCGATGTGCAGCACCTTCTTCCCTTTGACACTGAGCACGCCGGAGAGAATGCATTCGGTCAGACCGGTGCCCAGCACAATAACATCGTACTCCTTGGCAATTTCGTCGGCCATGATTGCGGTCGTGGGTTATTTGTTTGATGGGAGATGGAATCTCGATCACGTTCGTTTCTACGATTGTCGTTTGTTGTAATTAGGTAGCGAGACTGATGCAGGAGGTATCTGTGTACACTGCAGACGCTGAACACCAAAGCAAAGGGGGGAAGACAAGAAGAAATAAAAAAAATAAAAAAGTTGTCTGGAAGTCGCTGTGGATTTGGGATGAGAGAAAGCACCAAAGCCCTGGGGAAGTTGGACGTTTGATTTGATTTGATTTCAATGTTGGGCTTAATTATTAGGTTCCCAGGTCCAAGGTCATTAGAGGAGGCGGAAAGTAGGTTGCTCTCGGCTGTGGTGGGGGGAGTGCCACTGAGGGGCGGCATCATCGTCAGGTAGCCCCGCATTTGGAGTCTCCTTTAAGCTAAGCTTGGCAAGGGACGCCTGTTGATTCGTCACAGAGGACAGGCGGTCTAGGGATCTCGTCTCGGCTCATTAATGCTTTGACATTGACAGCAAACGTAGAGTCGACCTCAGCTATCAACGGCCTGACCCAAAGAATCGAAGCCATGCTTTCTCGATACACTATCTGTACAGGATTGACACTTCTGCTTTCTACTGCCAGACTGCAAATCAACAGGTTTGAGTGTAGTGGTATGTATGCGACGTGATATATGGTACACGAGCAATCCATCCCTCGATAGTTTTGGCCCGTCGAAAATGGCTGGATGCCCAAATTGGTATGGCGTGTTGCAGAGTAGATCGTTATAAGGCGGTCATACTCTCGGTGCCTCACCCTGAAGCTTGGGCGAAGGTATCGTTGATGGGTCGACTGCGTCCGCAGCCTCAGCGTTCCCAACAGGCTCTGCAGGCGCCGCCGCCTCCTCCTCGAGGAACTCGGTAGGTGTAAAAGCAGGACCGTTACCGCTCAGGTCAACTTCCGGATCCTTCTTAGCCAACTCCACGGCATCTTCCCAGGCGTAGAATCGCTCCGTCAGGCAATGCTTGATGTTGCGCATGGTAAGCTTGACCTAAATATCCCCAATTGCGCTGGTTAGCCTCCATGTTCACAGTCATGACCCCACAAAATATCTCACCTGAGCATCCCTCCCGGCGGATTCAGCCTCACCGAATCCCAGTTTGCTCTTGGTGCGCTCCCAATTGGCCGTGGCAATCCTATTCCGCTCCTTGACACAAACCCACCACAGTTTGTGCAAATCGTCCCACGACTTGTGCCTCAGTTCCTCTACAGTCCAACCGCGGCCATGTTTCGCATCATCCTCAGGGGTAGCAGCCACAGATCGGCGGTCCGCGAAGAAATCCCAAAGCCCGTGGTTCTCATCCGTCGCGATCTGTGGAAGCTGCTCCCTTGGCACCGGCTTAGGCAGCGGCTCATCCGACATGGAAAGTCTCCAGCGAGTTCCCGTCCGCCGGAGCGCAGACTCGCCACGCTTCTTGCTCATATCTTTGTTGCTCCGTGCACCGACATAGGTGTGCCGCTTGAGGAGGGAGGCCGTGGTTGAGATTGGGGCGAATCGTTGCTGCTGGAGCCGAGATTTCGCGGGCGGTGTCGCTCGCCTGCTGGTGAATTGCAATGGCTTCTTCATCGCCGCCGAGGATACTCTGCTGACGACAGCGCCCATTGAGGGCATGATCGCGGGAGAGGCCATTGTGGAATGGCCAGATGCGAATGAGGGGAACTGTAGACGAAGGGTGATCGGTGATACCGCGTCCCTCTCTTCCTGTCCCGGGCGTACGAAGGAAACAATCAGTCGGTCTAGGCCAGACGGGAATTGTTAGAGCTGCCCGACGCAAAAGATGGTCGCTATGGGTAGCCAATTCACACACCTTTTGCGCAAGCAGCGCTCGAGGTCTCAACAAGCCAAAGCCTTTCCTTTGATTTCAAAATTTGGATGGTCCAAGCGTTTGCCGAGCCTTGCAGAAGCCAAGGTGCCGCTCGTTGCGGGGTCACTGGTTGCTGGTTGACACATACCATTAGCTGCATACATAATCTTGTATGTATATGTCTATATCCGACTTGGATAAAAACTACATTGAGGAGCCAGAAAATAGCCATCACAAATCCAACTACCAGCTGCCACCTCCCATCATCAGTTGAGATCGGCTCATCTCTACAATATAAGAGAAATATCACAATGTCTCTCTGGCAGTAAGGCCTCTTCCCATACCTCCCCTACTTCTGCCCTCCTGTATCTCATCAACACCATCATAGAGCATATCGAGGCTTGTCCTCCAACGCGAAACTCGGATTTGGTGTTGGCATGCTTGCATGGGGCATCGTCGGTTTGCGACTGAGCGACAAGGCCGAAGAGAAGCTCGGCTACACCCCAACGGAGGCAGACAAGGCAGCATTGGAAAGGTTGACACCTAAAATTCACGCCGTATCTCGTGGAGAAAGATCATAAAGAGTGCCGTCATCTCGCCATCACGACACTAATAATCCCATATTTGTCACAACTCTTCAAAGTGGAAACCCCTCCTTTTTTCTTCTTTTTTTTTTCTTCAAAAATCGCTTTTTGTCTGCACTGACTTTGTCTCTAAAATGATTGACGACGTCTCGTCGAAAGCTCTAACGTATGTATGTGATGTCTGACATTGATGTACATTCTCCGAGCAATGCTCCGAACCCTCCCCAGTCCCTTTCACCTTTCTCCCCTCTCCCATTTTACCGCCTGAACCCTTTCTTTTTCCGTTTTTGTTTTTAGGTTTATTTTTTCCATTGCCCCATGAATAACACCGACAACTAGCCTTTGCGCCTTTTTCTTTTTATCGCCAATATGGCCGTTTCGCCACTCTCGACAAAACGACCGCACATTTTCAAAATCTCGTCTTTTTTTTGGAAAACAAGACCCATTGAACACCCCCCCCCCTTCAGCAGAGAAACCCCCCACCCCTTTCCCCCAACAAGAACACATAAAGAGAGAGAAAAAAAAAAAAAAAAAGGACTCCCATAAATACCCCTCCTCCTCTCCTCCTCTTCCCACCTTGCCTACCTCCCAACCTTCGGTCTATTTTGTCGTGCGGTTAGGGAACATTCTCTCTAATGCAAAAGCCGTGAAAAGTCTATTCGTCATCCTCCTGATGCAAGCACATGAGCCGCTACCGGTGCCAGTTTGATGCAATGAGGGGAAATTGTCGGAACCTTTTATCGGAGTCGTTGTCCAAAGCCTCCATGACTTGGTTGTGTCGAGAGAAAAGACGTGAAAATGAAGATAAGGAAACAAACAAAGATGAAATCCCCATATAAAACACACCAAACGAAAGAAGAAAATTGCAATCAAAACGCCACTATAATGCAGAGAATCTGGATGATGCCCAGAATGGGTCCCCAACATGCCCGCTAAATGCTGCCACTGGTGCCTGCCACTCCTTCAACATGAGCAGTTCAAAATCCGGACGACTCCACCATGCCAGGAGTCCGTAAGGGAAATTGTGTCCTGTCCAACGCCATATCCTCAATGCCGAAATCCTCCTCAGCTCCTCCTCAAATTGGTACCGCTTCATCTTCCCGCGAAGAACCTTCTGTCGACACTCAGCTCCTAACCGATTTTCAATATTTGCGTGCCGTGAACAAAACGTTGATCCAGCATCATGCAGAGTACCTTTTTCTCGCGATTTTCTTCACCAAATGTCTTGCGCCAACAAGTGGAAATGAACACCGTCAGTTTGAAACCCTTGACGACTAGAATGCGAGACATCTGTGCCGGTAATTTGGTCACAATGTCGCAATCCCAAATCCATTCAAACTTCTCAAAAGCAGTCACCAGTATCCGTTCGATCTGCACATCGAGAGAGCGTTGATTTCCAGGTTCTCGGGAATTGAGCGACCGCTGATAATAGGCGTAACAATGCCCATTGATCCGATAGAACTAACTGTCGGTAGGAGTGCGGGACCCAAGCCAACTGACATTCGTCAGTTAGCTCGTGTCCTCATATGGATAATTGTGTGTATCGGGAGGCGGAGCTTGGAAGGATCAAACTCGTGACCACGGTCGAAGTATAGACCGAGAGCAGCATCGGCCGAGGTGAATAACAGATACACAGGCAGGATGTGCTTCTCTTGTTCTATCCAACAGAATCACTCGAACCATGTTTGACCTATTGCCGAGCTGTCGAGGTCTAACTCGGGTTGGTAAGCGAGGATGAAGTAGGGAGACTCATGGGCGCAAAGACTGCAAAAATTTGGCTTTACGGGCGAGGAGACAACCTGAGACAAGTTTCTCCCCGCCTTCTTCCGTTGTGTTGGGAAGCCATGACAGGTGAGCAAAATCTTAACGAGGGTGATCGCCTGCAGCTCCTCGAGATCCGCCGGGCTGTCACTAAAGGAGTCCCAAATGGAATTGGCGCCTGATCGTGAATTTCATGTCGTCGATAACAACATGAGTGATGAATTCTCGATCGTTGAGCTTAACAGTTCCATGAAATCCCAGTGATACTAGGGTAGCTATGTTGTCCGAATAGCACGCCCCAAAGCAGCACATGGCAGTGTAAGGCCAACATATGCATCCCATGACGCGAAACGTGGGGAAATGAATGGGAACGGATGAGTATGAACGTGACTCTAACTGTGAAGAAAATTTTGGATATAACCAAGCTGCAAGGACGCAAATGTATCGGTCTCTGTGCGGTTCAAAAATTGGACCATCTTGGAGGAAAGCCATGGATACACATTAGAATATGAAGGCGATTGGATCCCCCATGACGAGGGGGACACGGTCGAGCCGGTGGTGATGTCGCCCAAATCGCCAACCGCTCGTTCCTGCCTGCCGTTAGGCCCGCGTTTGATTCCGGTCCGCTTCAGTTCCTATTTAACATAATTAGGTTGGAACGCGTTCTCTAGGGGAAGATGACGGTGCGAACCTGATGGGAACATCTGCGACCAATCAGCCGTGCTTGATCCTCCAAACATGGGCATGCCGTTTTGGTTTTGCGGCATGCTGTAGTTGGCTAGCTGGGGGTTTATGTTCGCAACCTCTCCGCCGTTGTAAGTCTGCTCAAAGCTGCTAGGGCGCGTTGACGCGCCCATGACGGAGCTTGTCATGCTTCGCCTGTCGCGGCTTGCATCGTCAAGCCTATTGATACTGCTAGACCGTGAAAGCTGGCTCTGATCGTTGGCTATGTTATTCATGCCATCAGAGGCGGGAATGAGACCAAACGGATGGACCATCCCCTCGCCTGACATGTTGCTCATACCGTTGTGGAGGTGGTTGGCGTCGCCCTCGCCGCCCATCGCCTTGGCTTGGGCAGCGGCATTCTTCTTCACATGGGCCTGCGGGTGGGACAAGTGGCTGGCGCCAGTTGGGTTTCCGCGACGAACCGAGCACTTGATGAAATGGCGTTTGAGAATATCGCTACGCGAAAAGGTATCGCGGCAAAGGACGCACATGTACGGGCGGTCACCGGTATCTATACAAATAACATCCAGTCAGATACACGGTTGGAAAGCATTGAGCAATCAACTTACGTCTCAGGAGATGGCGCTTGAGATGCTTAGCATGGAGGTAAGTCTTCGTGCAGTGAGGGCACGGAAATTTCCCATCTGCATCCTTCTGCGGAATCTGGTTCTTTGCTTGAGATGTTCCAGCCGCGGGCGCTGCGGGCCTGCCGGGAGCGCTTGGGAGTATGCCTCTGCGACCTTGAGAGCCAACAACGTGAGTCGGCTGGTCACCGCCCTCTGGAATCATTGAGTTTTGTGGCATCAAGGGGCTCTGGCCGTATGGTGAGGCCATTCCCGTCTGCGACATGACCCCACTTGCCGGCATCGGGCGGAGTACGGGTGGGGCGCGTACGCCTGGGGACGGAGCAGGCGCGATTGGCTGTGGGTGGGAAGACGCGGTAGTCGTCTGGGGCAGCATGGCGGAGGACGCGCCGGGATACGGCTGAGGAGGATACGGATTATTGTTCATGATGGGATAGCCGGTTCCGCGGCCGGCGTTCTGCTGGGGCGGGGGCGGGTAGCTCATGTTGTTCGTGGCACCGGGCGTATTGGGGGCTGTTGGTGTACGCGAAGCGTGTGAAGGATAGCTCGCGTAAGGGGGCTGCTGCATAACAGGGTTACTCGGCTGGAGAGGCGGCAGAGTCTGCGGAGTGACCCCCGAAGACTGGTGGTGGTGATGATGTTGAACTTGGTGCTGTGACACCGCGGGGTGGGATGGATATGATGCTGCCGACGTGTTTATGACATTCGCCGAACCGTTGGGCAGACCTTCCATAATCCGTCACACAAATACCTAGAGTGGCAAGCACAGAAAGACCATGCGAGCCGAGGCGTCGAAAGGCTTTGTGCACTCGTGTGTTTGAGGCCGGGGGGGATGCAAGAGGCGCGACAAGTGATTCCCTCGGTTTCTGCTAGACTGAAGGCCTGCAGAAGTCGACTTGAGTTCTCTGACGCGCGAAATCGAGGCGTGTCACGCGACAATTGTTTGCGCGGGTGGCTGCAACTCTTGTTTGGGATGTTCCCTTGCTTCTCTATCTTTTTTTTTTCCTCTTTTGTCGATATATGTCGCGACTTTTGGGAAAGATGCAGTGCGATGCGATGCGATGCGCCGGCGACAAGGTCCTTGTGTTACCTGCAGCTGCGATCTGGAGTCGTCGATGTGGACGGCACGTAGAGATGGGGGGCACTCAGAGGTGGAGAATACCCTAAGCGGAAAGATGAGGCTCAAAGAAAAAAAGATGGTGTTAAGTGGAGAGAAATGGAGAGGTTTGAGTGGAAAAGTCGGGTGGAGACCGTCTCTTTTTGTGCTGCGAGACCTTTTGGGGGGAGGAACCTGGAATAAAAGCGGACGGGTACGTGGGTGGGTGGGCGGCGGGCAGCAGGTGGGTTATACAGCTCCTGGCGGTGCGAGTGGGCGCTGGCGGGCAAACCGTTGGGTATCCTCCCAGGGTGGGTGGGGCCGGATCCAGGATCTGACGGGAACGTGGGAAAATTTGAGGATCCTCTGCCCAGATGGAGAGTCGATTGGTGCCAGGCCTGGTTGACAGGAACTCAAAAGCCTTTTCTTGGTGGAGAGGACAACACTGAGTTCCGACTCTCAATTGGCAGTTTTGTTGCAGTCGGGATCAAGTGAGTGAGGGAGGAAGTGATGCAGCGGAAGCCGAATGGGAGTCTGCAAGCCTTGGGCAGTCTCGCAGAGTGGGACTTGTGGCTTGTGGACTTGGAGACAGTTCGTGGAAGAGGAAAAAAAAAGGGAAAGTGGGTAAAAAGATTTAAAGAAGCGTGCAAGGTACTAAAAACAAGACAGGACAGGCTTGGGAAGCGACGACCGACAGGTCGGGGAGCGTATGTGGCAGGTGGCAGGCTCGGGGAGGGCAGGGTGTTCAGACCAGCCCATGGCAAATCAGGATCAGGTTAGAATCGAAGACTGGATTTTTGTTTTTCTTGCTCAGGTACGGAATAGCTCGCTGTTGCCTCTGGAGCAGCAGCGAGTCGGCCGGCATGTTGGGCAATGCCGGAAACATGTTTTTTTGACACAAAGCCACGCTGTCGTACTGCCTTTGGCGGTTGCTCTTTTTGCCCTACAAAAACTCAATCCGCCTGCTAGCCATTACTCGAAAACCCTACCCGAGGGCAGAAGCATACTAAACAATCATGACAGGATTGATTTTCTCGATTGAGTATACCTGTACGATGTATCTACGTATTCTTGACATACTACACCCCTTGGCACAGTGACCTCATCGCGTACAGTGCGGAGCGGCTTGGCTCCGACAGATCAGGTATCGATTCCAACTTGCAGGAAGGGGACCTTCTTAGCTCTTGGCAAATGGCCTGAGGTGGGAGGTACACGCAGGGAATGGCTGGGAGAGGGCGCACGTTCCGAACAAGGGGCTTCGCGGCTTTTGCTTCACGGCTGCGGTCCAGGCAGGGTAATTACAGTGCTTCATTACATGTGATTAGCATGGCGAGTTTTACCTTTTCCTCTCTCTGCTCGTTCCAGGCATGACACTTGGAAGAATCTCGTCTACTGTGTGTATCTAGACTGAAGCGCTATGTCTTGTTGAGAGTCGTACCAAATTCTTGGTACATGGTGTTGAACCTAGTATATGTTCCGTGGAAACTCCAGGCCGCTGGAGGAGCTTTACATATTACGTTACCACTAACCAGTTTAGGCAAATTCTGCTCCCGCAAACCGACCGGCACGCTTCATAAAATTTGGAATGTGTACCTTTCTTTACCTGACAGTGCAATATTTTATACATCGAAGTTTTCACCACATTTGTCGAGGGGCGCTTTTACGGCGTAAAATTTCAGTTTCATGGTGCTGGCCGAAGACAACGCCACCGAGTCCCGAAGTTGCCGCTCTGCCTTTTTCATAACGCTATAAACTGGAAAAAGAAAAGGCACCTTCACCGTTTCTGTGTTCGCCTCACAGAAATTCTCTGTCGAAGCCGCTCAGGCTCGGCGATACTTTGTCCAGTTTGACCGAAAGATCGTTGGATGTCAGCGGATATGGCCGACAGGAAGTCCCTTTTTCAGATCTTCATTATTATAAGAATAATCAGTGTCAGATATCCAGGTGATCGCAAATCCTCAATGACGATGTGTTAAACGAGCTCGGGGTTTTTAATAACCAGTTACAAGGGGGAAAACTTCGAAGACCCTTGGGGAGATTTGTTCCACCCCTCTTCATTCACATGGCCCGAACAGACTTTGGTTATTTTCCTTCTCGAATTCGAAGGAAGCCTCAGATTATTGAAAACCGCCTGGTACAAAACTGACTGCTGCTACTTGAAAGAGACTAGGGTTCCCTGCCCTGGAGAGGTACTTCAGAGCGAGGATGGCTAAGATTGGTGTGTCCCAACAAAGGTACTGTACTTTCGGCTATCAAACCATGGTTATGGCAGAAACTCTGATTGTCGTTGTCTGCGAGCACATCGAGCCATCAGACCGCAAGCAATTGATGGCGTGGATGGCGTTGAAGGCGAGTCACTCGATTGCAGAAGTTGCGGTGAGAGCGAGTAGAGGATAAGCAGAAGAATTAGGATTATGCCGCACTGCTTCCGTCGGGTAGTTCGGTTATCTAAGCGGCTGTCGGATGCTGAGCCTACATTCCATCCTTGGATGTCGAATTCACAAAACTCACATGGCAGGCAGGACACGAACAGATGCTGAGTACACACGATGCGGTAACACGAAGACCAATACCACACCACCAACCACCATGAACTACACCACACACACACAGCAAAAAATCATCCAAAATAGAACAACCATTCGTTGCCTTGGTCGCTTCCATCACAGCCCTTCATCCGCACGAACCGCAGCACCGCACAGCAGGACGGTCTTTGGCCACACTTCACCTGGGCTGCCGATCTTGTGTCACTTTCACACTTATGAGCATCACCAGGTTGGTACATAAGGTACTTGGCCGTGGTCACCTTCAGAGTTTCTTTCTGCCACCAAGCATGTTTTCCGGGCTCAGTCACCAGTGCTGATTTGAGATGTTTTGGCCTTGTAATAACTCGCAACTCACCAGCCAGAAGCGATAGAATTGGCAACCGCCCCCCTTCCCTCAGGCGGTTTGGCTCCTGACGGAATTGGTGGGATGATGTGCATTATCCACGAGTCAAGAATGGGCGAGCGAAACCAGGCCCAGAGAGGAATCCTTGTCCTGCCACTCCATTCGACCTCGGTTTATCCCCCCCTCGGACAGGGGTTCGACAGAGCAATTGATGCCGACAAAGGAGGGGTGGTGGTAGTCGCTTGGTACTCACTCGCACTGTGTTCCTTGTACCGTCTCATCGGCGAACATGACAAAACTTGGCGACTCCATCGGCTGGCAAAAAAAAAAAAAAAAAAGGAAAAAAAAAAAAAAAGGAATACACATCTGAGTAAAAAAACAAAGATGAAACATTGGGCAATACCATAGCTTGTTATGTTCAACGCGGTGTTTTTATATGTCATGGATTGCTCAACGCGCCTTGGTTGGTTGAGAGATGTCAGTCGGCACTTGGTGGCAGGGGATGATGATTTATCCATCCGTCCGTCCAAGCTTCAATCCATCCCATCCCATCCCATCCCATCTCAACCCCCACCAAGCCAGCACTCACTGGGCACACAAACATAATTTAGGGCACTCCCTCATAGCCATCCATCGGTATCCGTCCATCAGGCACACGCACACAAGGCCGCGGGAGCATATTCATTTCATGTCATATCCAAACATTTCTGCGCGTCAGCCGCGGGTTCGCGTTATTAGGTTGTAGGTTGCTAGATTGCTAGATTGGGAATTGTTTACGCGTCGTCGTCGCATCCCACGCATCGGATGAAAGTGGCCCCTCCCAGGATCGATCATCTTAACGGCCGTGGGTGGGGAGAGCTGGGCGATCCAAAGCTGCTTGAGGCTCTGGGAGGGTCCCTATCGTGAACCCACACCTGCGGGTTCTGTGTGACATGAAAATAAAAATTGGAGTCAGGTTGTGAGGGGCGTTTTCTAGAAGGGCGGCAAGGCCCACTGAAAAAGCTTCAGCCAGACCCTGAACCTCCCATATCAAAAGCAAATAATAACACAAGACATCTCCGGCACAACGGACGATTGTTGGAGAACTGCGGTCTGCAAACCAACGACATCCGTAATCCGTCTCGACCGTCACCGCCGGAACATTGGGTCTGAACAAAGGGTCTCGCGCTTCGTATCGGCGTCGGCTGCCACCCGATGCCAAGCCATGCGGCCTATTCCCCCCAGCTTGCTCTCATCACTTTGGACAAGAGCAGCCAACAACGACAAAAACATGCCACGTCGCTCGCAGCGAGTCAGGGTTTGGGCATGGGAATTTGAGGAGTCTGGAGGGCTGAATAAAATCCAACCGACCGAGCGAGAGCGGCAAACGGCATAGGAGGCCACCTGCCAAATCGAACCTCGTCGACCGTCCGTCCATCGGCTGCAAACTGCGTCCGGGACTGCGGTTCTATTGGAATCCATGTCTTCATTCCGCTCTCCCACTAAGGCATGTCACCCCAAAACTACCCTAGCACCTGGTTTGGGCACTCTCTGGCGTCGTCACGCAGCAGGGCCAAGGTTAAGAAAAACGCACGCTTGCCGCCGGCTGCGTCGTCGGCGGATCGGAAGGAAGTGCATCGTTGCAAAGAGAAAAAAAAAAAAACATCGCGGGGTTATCTTTTAGGTGCCAGACAAATCCCCCTCCCCCAACTTTTGGCTGAATCCGCCAGACGAACGATTGGCCAAGGTATCCATTCCCGGCGTTAAAGCCGAGCAGATCCCGTCCATCAAACCCTTGTCCTGTGGCGTTGATGATGCGCGAACAGTTGTGGGACCGAACAAAAGTTAAAAAAGAGATCATGTCTTCCTCCACCGCGGTATATCTAACACTACTGTGCAAGACTTGAGCCTCGTCGAAGAGGCGAAAGATTGCTTTCATCAGCAATAAAGCAAGGAGCGGAACTACGTCGGTCAGATTACAACAGCAGGTGTGGTTGCTTTTACGGAAGGCCTGCCGAAGTGTCGCAACCAATGTCTCCTCTCAGATGATCATCTCCGGGCGGTGCTGTTCCCCATGCCTCACCAACCCTCTCGTATCAATTTTATTTGCTCTCTGCAGGTGACGGCAGATTAGCACCATGGTTGCATCATTGACAACTCGCAAGTGACTGCCAGCCAGCCAGCAAGGCAGCCCGACCTTTGCCCGATAGTTTTTATCAAATTTTCCCTAGATTCACCCCGCACGCTCCCGTCCTGGCGCTGTCGCATCTCTCCAGAAGTATAGGCGAGATGCCGCAAACGACGACGCACATCCCACGTTGACCAATCTGCTCATTTCCGGAATGACGGACCACTCCCAGCAGGCATCAAACAGCAAACTGGGGAAGCGAAAGGAAGGGTTCTTGGGTTGTAGGTCGTCAACGTCACCCCCTCGCCGTTGTCACCGTTTTTTGAAACAGTTCCCTGGTACAACTCTGAGATGAACATGGCCAAAAAAAAAAATTTAACAAAAAAAAAATTGATGTGTTGTTCGGGTTTCCGAGTTTGGCTACGTTATCCAAGCAAAGGGAAGCATGTCTGATCGTTTTCGGCAACACATTGCGGCAATTGAGGACCGAGATCCGGGCGAATAGACCTTGTTTAATTCCATTTTATTCAATGGTTTTCCAGGTTATTGATTTACTGGTGTCGGTCAGTAATAACTGTATTATCTTTGCTTTGATCCGAACCCCCCAGCCTCTTTTTGACACACTCAAGGGACTACTACGAATACGGAGACCGCCAACACACAACTGACAGACACCACACCATCACGGCGCCACCTTAGCGCACCTAGACCGAAAGGGCAACTAGCCTCTTTCCAGCCACCAGGCACGCTAGGCAGAGCGGAACTGATTGGGGTTTTGTGCAAAGATGGGAACTTCCGTTGTCAACGTCAGTCGAGAGACACCATACCTACCTGACCTACCTTCATACCTAAAGTTTGCTGCCGGCTTTCCTATCTCCGACCGCGCGCGCCTGACAGTTCATACAACAATGGAAGTTGGCAGTCAAACGACGCGGCAGGTAAAGACATCTGGCATTGCGAAATTCGGCGGCATTGCCCAGACGGGAAATCCGACCACCTCAAACATGCTCAGTACATGGTACCCTGACCTAGTATGTACTGTACATAGGTACTGTACATATTTGAACCGCCTGCGCCATCTGAGAAATCAAGATTGATATTGTAGCGTGTTCCGGTCCGACGGAATAAATCCATTTCACACTCACTCAGCACAAAACAACAAAATGATCAAAAAACAAAGGAGGAAGGGAAAATTTCCTCCTCCCATTGGTCGTCGTTCTGTCCGACAACCCCGAATATAATAAGTCAGTAAAGGCAGAGTGTGGAAGCACAGCATAAAGGTCTTCCTGATCCGTCAACCAACCTGCATATTACGGCGGGCGGTGGTTCTGTAACATAGATATGGTGGTGAGTCCTGTTAGATGTTGCTTGGAACGTAATTGGCCGGCCACTTGACCGGCACTGCCGGCACATTCTCTCTCTTCCATCAGAGTGATGTGACTGGATGATGAACGCAGCACAGTCCAAACGCAGCCAAGGCGATAATAACCTGCTCATTTGCTGAGAGCTCAGAGTGCAAGCAGAGGTGAGACGGTGCGCTGAGTATTGAGGCTTGAGCTATAATTACTACCCACTCTTCGCTTGTATGTATGTATGTACAACAACCAGGATGGCAACAACGACAAACCCCCGCCCAAAAACGAACCAAAAAAAAAAAAAAAAAAAAAAAAAAAAAAAAAAAAAGGGGCAAACCCCAAACCCCCCCGGGGGGCCACAAAATGGCCATTGTATAAAAATTTTTATAAGCGAAAAAAATAAGCAACAAAATAAAAACCACCAACGGTGAATATTTTCTTCC
>MU865051.1:0-102864 GCA_033576145.1 Cladorrhinum samala | reverse complement strand
TTTTATTTTTTTTCTCATTTATTTTTTTCCTGTAGATATCACCACTTCTGTCCCCCCCCCCCCCAAAAAAAACAAAAAAAAAAAAAAAAAAAAAAAAAATAAAATAAAACAAAAAAAAAAAAAAAAAAAAAAAAAAAAAAAAAAAATTGTAAAGAAAAAATTTCATTCAATAATATTGTGACCATGAATGAAACTGTTTTGTATTCAATTTCTTATTTAATCCCGGTCTCCCACCCCCTCCTCCCTATCCCCGCCGTCTCCCTCTCTACTAGATAATTATAGACCAGATAAATTTCAACTTGATGGTAATGATAATAATTTGTTTTGAATATCGAAACATGAAAACCAAAATCCATTACTACCCTCAACTACCTGATAGAACTGAACTCTAATGTGTATCACAGCACATTGCCGTCAAATTTGATCTTTCGTCCCCAAGAGTCCTTTTTTTTTTTTTTTTTTTTTCAAGATGCAATCATCATAGAAGGGCAACCACGAGTCTAGTTGACCAACTGCGTTAGAACGGACAAAAACTTTAAATCAAAACCGTGGGGCTGGATTCCAGAAATATATCACGTCAAAAACTCTGTGTGTCGGTCTTACTTCTCCATCTCTTCTTCTGAGGTGATAGGAGCTGGTGGCAATATATAGATATGGAATTACATGACCGAGATAGAAGCTGGTTTATCCAATAGTCTTACCATGTATGTATGATCGAATGTGACCTTTCTTGATGTACTAATTTAAGCAAAGCTTACAACGAAAGGATGCTTCCATGTGCTCAAGGGACGGCGTACACCTGGCAAAAGTACCGATATCACAAAACAATTGAGCAATCACGGGGGAAACAAACAGGAGTTATCTTGACTTGATCTGGGGCTCGAATATTTCGCTCGGAACCGCGATTTTTCATATTCGATGGGTATTCATTGTTTTTCCGTTGCGCCAAAATATCCCAGCCGACCCTTTTACCGGTGTTGATGATTCGCAAATGGAAAATATATGAACGGTGTGTATTTGGAGGCCGTTCCTTCCGAATAGACGATTCCTCTAAATACCAAAAGAGAGGGGGGAGGGGTAACATAACCGACCCGAATATCTCCGCTTTCCCCTCTCTTTCCCCTCGTTGTGCTTTTCCTAAACTCCTCCCATTACAGGCGTTTACTTGTGATGGATCTTGCGCTGGTAGAAAGCGAGCTCCTCACCCTCAAGGATGTAGCCATCGGCGCGGCCGGACTGGCCAGGGCGGGAAGAGATGACGGCGTAGAGACGACCGGCCTCGAACTGCTTCTCAAGAGCGGGGTCGACCTTGCCGGCCTTGGCGAAGCGCTCAGCCTGCTTCTTCTCGACGGACTTGGACTTCTTGACTTCCTCAACGGTCTGACCCTGCTTCTGCTGGCGTCTGCGGCCGAGGGGCTGGCCGTAGTGAGCCTCGTACCACTGACGGAAAGGAGCGGCATCGATTTGGACAACGGCGGACTTGGTCAGGGTGTTGGTACGGACGAGCTCGTTGTTGGAGGGGTGGTCTTCAGGTATCTGTCAGTATCGGAACCGATCTTTAAAATCAACAGAGAATTGCAAAACTTACAGGCGACAACGATGACACGGGTCTTGCGGGTGCAACCCTCGCTGGCCCAGGCAAAGTTGCCAGAGTCAAGACGCAGGGCACGGTACTTGTGGTTACCACCGCGGGTGCGGACGGTGTGAATGCGCTTAGCACCGATACGGGTGTTGGCGGGCTGGCGACCCAGCTCGAAGGCTCTCTTCTTCCCTGTTCGCTATGCGTCAGAAATTGTTTCATTTCTTTTATGTGCGATAACAGGCTCAGAACGCATGGTGTCGGAAGCACTCGTATGGGTTGTTTCTCTCTGTCCCTGTCTCTCAAGAGCCCAGATTGAATCCCAAGACAAGGCGACCTAGCCAAGCGGACCTTCGAGTGCCCCCGTATTGTCGAGGGGCATATGTGTATTCTGTATTAGGAAACGGAGGAGGAATTTATAACATACGGTAGAAACTGCAACAAGAAAACGTCAGCTACCACATACAACTAAATGCATCTCGCGAAGAGATGAAAGCAAGGGGATGGGGAGAACATACGCCCGCTTGGCGCCGGTGGCCGAGCGCTTGTGCCGAGAGTCACGAGAGATACCCATCTTGTCGGTTTCTGTACAGAGTGATGCCCTGGTTAGCGGAACGGTTCGTGATATCTCTCCCAAGTTCGGGTTGAGTGTCGGACGCTGACAAAATAAATGAAATTCGCTGGAATTCCAATTCTCTCAATTCCGTTGGAATTGAATATAGCTTCGGCGCTTCGTGGATGGGCAATAGGATCTCGGGTTTTACTTACGTCGTTGGTCGTTGACTGAACGGTTGTCAAGGTCAGAGATCCAGGTTCGCAGCAATTTTGCAAAATGTGGGTGTGAAAAAATCGGCAAAGAGGTAGGGCCGGTGCTGCATAGTGGAGCCCTATGCAAAAAAAGCACAGACCAGCCAATCATTGGTGGGGTTGCACCCCCCACATTTCTCGTGGAAGTTGCCAAAGACAAAGAAGCCTTCTCATCCTTGCAGCCCTGTTGACAGTTGTCAGCTCGTGGTTTTCGCTGTAAGTACACAGAATACATACCAGCTGGTATGCTTTCAACCTTCTACACGGCAATCAATACCTTTGAAACTCTCGCGGATCCCATGATCCCAAGTTTGAAGTCGTTGATCTTCTGATGTTTACCATGCATAAAAATACCATCTGTGGCCATAAATCGTCCATATTTTGAAAATCAAATTCCTATTGATGTACCTGCGTTCTAAAATGCAACCCCCTCTATGATTACCTTTCCACCCATTCTTTGCTTCTTCATCACACCTCTCTGCCTTGGACTAGGTCTTGGCTAGAGCGGAAAAGGAGGCCCTGCACGATCACCTTCCCACCCCGCCGCAACTGCACCCTCGACAAAAGAGTCAAGGCAAGGTATCCTCCGCCCAATCCAGGTGCAAAATGCAGGGCTCGAGACAAACAGAACGATATACACCAAAGAAACCCACCCCGTGATTCCCTTGCTGGGAACAGAGAAACACAAAATAGATCATAACGCCGCCACCACCGCCAGCCGCCGCCCACTGCCTAAAGGTTGAGAAACCTAGGCCCTCCTCCCTTTGACGATCGTAGTTAGAATACTCCTCGTCACATCTCCTATTTTCAGTGCTCTGAGGCACGAATATTGTCTATTCTACGACTACGCGAACCCGAAGTAATCACTTCCGGCTGTGATAGCCTTGAGCACCTGAGCTCGCAGAGTGTCGTAGCTCTCGTATTCAGGTAAATCGAGTTCTGAACAGAAACGAGCAGTTAGCCATTATGTCATAGAATCTTTTGATGAATGCGATGTGAACTTACGGTTGAAGCAAGTATGGGAGCTGGGAAGCCGCTCCTTGTTTCCGTAATCGCGATGAATGTTGAAACGGCTCACACCGTTCATGCCTTCGAGTTCCTTGAAACCGTTCAATGGCACCTTGGAAGTACCAGTGACGAACTGTAGAAGCTTGGCCCGCTCTTCCTTGTCAAATGAGCGCACCGCGCGCCAGAACCATTGGATCTGCTGGGATGCCGCAGTGTAATTATGATACTCGGTGTTGCTCTTCCAATCATCTACGTCGATGTCGGGTAGACCCGAAATCAACAGTTCCAGCTCTTGCTCGTTGAAGATGGCGATGAGCTCCTCAGGAATGATATCATGAAAGCCTATTAAATCACACGTTAACTAATAATCGATTGCAACATAGATATTGAGCTGACTTACCCTTCAAGAAGTGCTCCATCTGCTCCTTGACAGATGTAAGGAGCTTGTGCTCAACAATCAGGCGAACATATTCATGCTTGTTCTCCTCCGTGACTGCGATGTTGCGGCCGTTCTCAATGAGGTCGACTACCTTGGTGACACCAAATTCATCGTCCTCGACCGAGAAGGTTTCGACAATGATATCAGTGATGTCGTTTTCGAGCATCCAGACAAGGGATTTGTAATAGTCGGGATCGAACGACTCCATGTCTTTGACAGACACAGGCTTTCCAAGGATGCGCTTGTAGACAGCCCGGCTGAAGTAACAATCGAGGAGGCGGCCCTCGTAGAGAGCCTTGCCAATGATTCGACCAATAAACTTGAAGAACATCAGGTGCTCCTCATTAATACTGCTGAGCTTATTTGGGTGGAATGTTGTCCGGTCTGAGGACACCGGAATGAAGAGAGCGTAGTTGGGGTCGAACATCTGCCGAGCCAGAACCTGAAACCACTCACGAGTGACGCCGCCAGCATCGACACCCTCTTCATTATGGAAGCGGATGTTGAGCTTGCCAAATTTCATTTCGGGTCCAGACTTGAAGTACAGAGCCTTGAATGAGTCGTGGAAGACATGCTCACGTCGAACCGAGAGCTGCAAAGTCGGGTATGAAGGGCGGGTTTGCGAAGGGCCTGTCTTGGAGTGCACGCTACGGTTGAAGTAGTTTCGCTTGTTGTCGAACTCGAGAACCTTGGGATTCTTGACCAGAAGCGAGAAAGTACCCGACATGAGCTTCGGATTGTGGCGGACAAGCTCATTGAGGATCCGTCTGTGCTCTTCTGTAAAGGTGAAGAACAAGCCGGCAATGCGGTTCTCTGGGGGCGGGCTCGACAAAAGCAGCTCCTTCCCTGCTGCATTCTGAGCGTCAAGAGAATCACTAAGTGTCGTGTTCTTGCACACCACCATGAGGGATTCAATGAGTGGCAGAAGAATAGTTGCCACGTTCAGCATGTTCTCGCGCTGCCGAATTGCACTAAGGCAGGAGCTCAGTTTCTCCCACATGGTGCCAAACGTTGGATTCCAATACAGCGAGCCCAAGAGATCCTCCTTGGTACCCTCCTTGACCTCTTCGCCTTCGAGCGAGCCATCCGCCTTCTTCGTCTTGCTGTCAAACAGGTGGTCTAGGGCCGTTAGAACACGAAGGAGCTTGTTCTGCTCCGAGGCTCCTGGAGAGAACTTGGCAAGCGCCACGCCTTGGATTTCAGTTCCGGATTCCGCTTTTGAGATGTGGGGGAGGAGATCATTGAGGTCTGACACAATGTTCTCGCTGAGAACTCTAGCCTGGCGAACGAGTTCCTCCCCAAAGACCTTCTTGGCCCCAGGAATATTCGAAAGGTTCTTGATGGTCGAAATCGTGTTCTGAAACGTTTTGGAGCTGCATTCCCGCGCCACGAAAATATTGACTACCAGCTTCAGGTTGTGATCTGGAATAGTTGGCGGAGTTAGCTGCCGCACCTTCTTTTCCTCACTCTTAGGCTCAGAAGTCTCCTTGGCTGCGGAGGATTCGGGTTGAATAGATTCTTCGACTGCTTGCTCCGTGGTCGAGGTAGCTGTAGGATCTTCTGTAGTCTCCTGAGCGGATGTCTGCGCTTCTGAACCATCGGGGGCTTGCGGATTGGCCACCTCGGGTCTGGGCTTGGTCTTTTCCTCTTTGGCCTTCTCCTCAGCCTTCTTCTTTTCCTCCTCAGCCTCCCTGCGCCGACGCTCCAATGCTTGCAAGGGATACGTGACTTTGTTTAGCAGATCAGCGAGCAACTGCATCACGGCGGAGCTCTCCATTATGAGGCTTCGATCTAGGAGCGCCAATAGAGAATTGATGGCATACTTTTGGGCTTTGGTGTTTACATCTTTGCCTTTGCCCTTGCGGCTCAGACTCCTTTTCAGGGTTGATGCCACGGTCTCATGCTCCGTGAGGAACAGCGAAGGGATGTGGGGGTTCTTTGTCGCTAGATCCTGAAGGAGATCGAGGCACTGTTGAACGATCAAGAGCGGAGAAACCTCCGAGTTGTTTGCGATATAATTGTTTGTGCTGATGTTCGTGAAAGTCCGCTTGAGGCTCTGTGGCGTTTTGGAATCTTTCTCCTTTGGTTGCTTGGCCCTAAGTGAGAGCTGGCCAAAGCTGCGTTCGACGGCTTCCATGTCGGTGCTCCCATCCTGCAAGATCTGCAATAGGGTCGAGATTACCTCCAGGCGGTTTTGGCGGTTCTCACATACGCATCCAAACACGTCAAACAGGTAATTGCGGATGGAACCATGCTGCGTGATGAACATCAGCCGAAGGAGAGTGGCAACTCCGGCCTTGTCGAGCATTTGAACAATCGTCCGACGCTGAGGTTTGACCTCGTTGGTACCACTTGGTTCAGCCGGTCGAGCGACGTCTCTAGAACGAACCACGGCGGGTGGCGCCCGATACTGCTCGTTGCGCTGGGCAAGGGCACGTGCCTCGGCGGCGAGCTCGGGGGGCAAGTGGTCCATAATGTCCTCACCTTGTTCCATCAAGACCTGCTGCCGTAGCTCTGGAGGGAATGTCAGCAAGATGCTGGCGGTATCCATATCGGCGGCTGCAAGATCTTGTCCAATAGCATTTGCTGCTTGCCGTCGTTGCACATCACCCTCACGGCGGCGGCGATCTGCCCGCTCTTGTTCAACAATCTCTCTTCGAAGCTCATCGGGCAATGCTTCAAGAAACTCTTGAAAGACTTCGGTGTTCTCGCCTTCCTGGGTAGCCTGCTCGCGAGCTTGCGATCGCCTAGCGGTCAGAGTTTGAGCAATGACCTCCTCCCTGAACTCCTCAGGGAGAGCGGCGAGATACTCAGGATCGATACCGAGATCCGTGACATCGACCGTCTCGCCACCACGGATTGTGGTCAATATCCGCTCCGTCGGTCCTGCGGGCTGTTGGTTGTTGTTGTCGGTGACATGGGATTCAACTCCTTCCATGGCTTGAGGCTCTTCTTCTGTCCGCGTAGCAGGCTCCTCGGTCATTTCTGCTTGACGTGCAGCTTCAGCAGCCGCTTCGGCTTGCTCGCGAGCCTGTCGTTCGCGTTCTTCAGCCTCCTTCTGCTCTCTAGCAAGCTTCTCCGCGGCCTCCTTGGCTTCTCGCTGAAGGCGCTCTGCTTCCTCACGCTTCTTCCGCTCCTCCTCAACCTTTCTCTTCTCTTCCTCTTCGCGAGCCTTCTGCTCCTTGGCTTGCTGGATGGCCCGTGGAGCAAGCATCCCGATGACAGCATTGAACAGTTTGCTCGCCTTCTCATGATGCTGGTAGCCAAAGATCATCTTCGCTTCTCCTGACCACCTGTTCACCGTGGTCTCGGCGGTGAACTGAACTGCCTGAATGGGCTCAGAGTATACCTCAGTGCGCCGAGGTTGCTCCCAGCGGCCCGGCTGACCACCGAGAGCCATGGGGAACGGAACGCTGACGTGGCGGATCTCACCTTGTGGGCCTTGACCTGTGAATTGAATGTTAACGGTATGACCAGGGGAGAAGTTGATAGGCATACGCTGCATCAGATGATTGATCACCGCTAGGGGCCCGTCAAAATGGGAACTGGAGAACGGCAGCGCATATCTAGCCCACTGCTGTTCGCGGCTGTGCGGAGAATTATCCCGTCCGGGGCGGTTGTTTGACAGCAACAAAGGATTTCGGCTGTCATCGTTCGTAGTAGCCGGTGGTCGGGGGTGGCTGTGACGAATATAGCTGCGGAAGTCTGGAACAACGTTAGTACCCAATCTCTCCAGGAACATTAATTCCAGCATTTCCATGTCGAATCCTTCGTTCAAGAATCGCGCTTCAGTATTCAAGGCTAGTTCGCGACGACGAAGGATGGTTGAAAACCTACCGGCTCCAAGAGGATCACGGCCTCCATGTCCGCCCATGACGAACGGAGCCCCCGGAAAAGGTGCCCTGAAAGCTCCATGGCGAAAGCGCAGGTGTGGTTCTACAGCAATGTCCCAGCCAAGCCCAGAAGGCATGTTCAAAGAGGAAGGAAGAATTTCATCACCTAATACCATGTCAGTTGTTCGTAACTAAAAGGCATTGGGTGGGAATGGCACTTACGTGGTCGACCCTGATCAAAGTAGACTTCGTCTTCATCAGCATCCTCCTCATCTTCCTCGTCTGCGCCGGTTAGTTAAATTCCCATGTGTTCAAGATTCAATGTCACTATCATACCTTCATCCTCGGGCACTTCGTCGGGGTAGTGTTCATCGAAGTCCTCGATCTCTTCGCCATCAAGATCGTCGGGGTCGATCCCTTCTCTCGCGAGATCAAGCAAGTGGCTGATGGGGTCCAGATTGTGGCCATGAGCCTGTGCTTCGTGAAGATCCTGTGCCTCAGCTTCATAGTCAAGCTCTTCCTCATCTTCCTCGTCCTCTTCGTCTGTAGCGCTCTCCCAGTCATCATCATCGCCAATAGCATTACCCTCCTCAGCAGTAATCTCGATTCTGTCCTCGATATCTTCCATGTCTTCAGAACCCATGTCTTCCTCGTCTTCTTCTTCCTCCTCGTCATCGCTAGACTCATCCTCATCTTCTTCATCCATATCGTCATCTTCATCATCATCTTCGCCCATGATGACTTCAACGACGCCAGGCTCACCAGGAAGGCCTTCAATGTGGCCCATTTCACCCAGCTCCTCCTCGTCCTCATCGCTAGGATTGTCTTCCTCGTCTTGTGACATTTCGTCGCCATAGTCGAGTTCATCTTCGTAGACCTCCTCATCATACATCTCTTCATCATCGTCTTCCTCCTCCTCGGAGTCATAATCATCTTCGCGTCCAGGCTCGAGCATCCCGAGGGTTGAGTTGCGGTAAAGATCCGGTGTCTCTTCACGCTCGTCATCGATGTCAGAAAGAGATGATGCAGAAACGAGATCATCATCTGGCTGATCTGCGGGTGTTCCCTGAAGAATATCGGCTTGGCTCAGCTGGAACGCGGTCCTCGCAAGAATCCGCAGGACACGCAGAATGTACTTGATCGTGCGCTTAACATCGGGGAAAGTGAGATCAACGTCGGCGATAGAAGCAGTGAGAGCAGCGAGATAGCCCTTTTCGTACATGAGCCGCCTGAGCTGCAGCTGGGACCTGAGAACAGCCGCATCTGTACCACGGCTGTTACTCGGCAGAGACTCCTTGTCCTTCTCGCCGAGCATTTGGCTCATCAACTCCGCGAGAGACACCATCCGAGGGTAGCGGATGTCAAACGGCTCTCCAGGAGTTGATGCCTCTTTGTACGCACGAAGAACCGTGTCGAGCACAAATCGGCGGACGAACAGCAGATCTGGCTCATCATCATACTCAAAGTTGTTGCGCGTACGCTCAATTGGCTTCTCTCCAGTGCGAGCGACAAGAGCAACCAGTACGCTCGATGCTTGGGAGGCTGTTGCCAACTTCTTCCTGGAGATAAGTGGGTCGACCGAGTTGTTACTCGACCCGAAGCAAATCAGATCGTTGAGAAGATAGTTTAGAACACTAGAACGAGGCTTGATAGGCGTATTTGTCTGGATGGGAGCACTCCGTTTGAAGTTGATAAACTCAACCTTGGCACGAGTGAAGCTCTGAAGGAGTTCTGCCAAGCAGTTGAGAAGGAAGCAGCGGTAAATGAAGATTGGGTGCTCTTCGGCTTTGAAAATAGACTTTGATGCCTTCTTGTCCCACTTCTTGGAATCGCTCTCAAGCTCATCACTGAGATCTGGGGGGCCCGGTGTGGTTTCAAGGTCGGTGCCCGATGCATCGCCAGCGGCCGAGGCTTCCTTGGCAGGTGTTTTGTCGTGTTCCTTCGAGGCCTGATTTGGAATCTCCTTGTCATCTACCTCTCGATAGTTTAGGAGCTCACACAACAGGAAATGAACGACACCATCAGGATTCTCCAACACTGGCCGCTTAATTTCAAATGGTGTCTTCGGGACATCTGCCATCTCCTTGTCCGCAGACTCTGTTGATGGTTTGACATCGCTGATGGTCAAGTCCTCAGTAGCTTGCACAGCAGGTTCAACAGAGCTATCTTTTGGCGTAGCCTTGTCTTCTGAAGTAGCTGGCGGTTTCAGAGCAAGGATGTAATGATGGGAACGGGAAGCCGTGTCACCTGGTGGTGGCTGGACCCAGCGGGTAAGTTTGACCAGCCGAGTGGTCGCCTCGACAAACAGCTTCGGTGCTCGTAAAGCAATGTGTGATAGCTGTCTCAAATAGGTCCCGATCTCAAAGCCGCCTCGAGAAGTCCTCTGTGGAGTTGCTAGGCACTGACGGATCTCAGTCTCGATCACCTGGCGAATAATGTCTTCATCCTCCACTATGTGACGAAGGATGATCATGATATTGTCTGAAATGTGAGACCTGTTCATAGTCGCTGAACCGCCGGCGCAAAGTTGCTTAGCCATTACAAACAGCCGCTGCAGATTCCGCTTCTCGCCGACTGTCTTGGCCACGGCATGATCTCTGGTGAGGATAACCATAATCCGGAGAACAGAGAGGGCAAGCGACTCCTCCTTGCCAATGCGGGGGAGCACCTCAAGAATTGCGGCCAACAGCGCTGATCGATCTTCTTCCGACATGATAGGCTCCTTAGCCACCCACACTGGTTGCTCAACCTCGTCTGCCTCATTTGCAGGTATCTTCCACTTGGCCTCGACTAGCTGTTCGTCGTCCATCAACAGGATCTCGAAAACCAGCAGAATGTAAGGCATCCATGGAGGCAGGTCCTCGTTTGAAGAAGCCGGGGCTACTTTGAGAAACCCAAGATATTCACCAATATTCTGCTTGAGTGAATCTAGAGTAGACCTGAAGAACGGTCGGTCTTGGAGGAGCAGCGACAGCAGGTGAGCATATGCTGCGATACTTCGCCCATTTGCTTTCTTGGTGCTCTCGTCATCCATGGCGAATGACATCAGAGCGTTGGCGAGAACTTCTCCAACTTCGGTCCGCTTGTCCTCGTTGTTTGTTTTGAGAATCATATTTTGAATCAAATCCGAGATCTCAAATACCGAATCCGGGTGAGCCCGCAAAACGTCGAGGCATCGATCAATGAGATCACTTGACAATTCTGCACGCTCTTTATCAATATCCTCCTTGGTGACCGGTGGTGTGGCAGAAGATTCCAGAGCAGTGCTTGACGACGATGCTGCTTGTTGTGTGGGTGGTGCCGCGGGTGCGGTGCTGGCTTCTCGGCTGGCTGAATCTTGGCTTGAACTCTCATTACTGGTATCGTTTAAATCTTCAGACGAATGCTCTGCGAGGTCATTCCCAAGAACGGCATGACCGATGGCATCTTGGATGTCGAGAGCCATTGGGTCCGCCGGGAGGCCGGATGAAGGGTTTAGCGCAGCGGGCTCGGATTTCGGTGATGCTTGGTCTTTGAATTCATCGTACTCGGGGATGCTGTTCCGTCTACCTGCGAGATGAGTGTCGTCCGACGACTTATGGGCGCGACAGTACGCTTCAGCATCCTCCGGCTTGCCGTTCGCGCGGTATATTGCCTCGAGACTCAGATTTCTATCGTAACCTGAATCGCATAGCTGCTTCAACAACGCCATGTGAGGGACCCAAGAGAACCGGACGCGCTCGCGGTTCTTGAAAATCGGATGAGAGCTGCTCTTCTCCGATTTTCGGTATGCATTCTGCTCATGGTCGGCGGCGGCAATAGTCTGGAGAATCTCAATTATCCTGCTGAGGACCGGAGTCTTTGCTTTCTCAGCAAGCTCGGATACCCACAACTTGCGGACAACTGGCAGAATGGCCATTCTCAATTCGATAACGAGCTGATGGGAAAGATCGCGGCTTCTGCTGTCTGCTGACTTCTGTACCAGGTTAACTTGGCCCCATGAATCAACAATGTTTTTACCGTTGACGATAAAATGGTATATCTCAAGGATTTTCTTCATCCCAATAGTCGCCTGCCGATTCTTCAGGTCCTCGCTGTCATGAGTGCAGATGTCATCAGCGAACTTCTGAAGCATATTGTTGAGCACTTCAATGCCACCGTGCTCCTTGAAAGCCACCAAAACCGGAAGGATAATGTGCGTTCCCGAGCGCTCGCTCATCCGCGTCATGTCAACGAGCATTTCATGCAGCATATGAAACATCATGGCCCAGTGATGGAATTCCTTAGCGGTAGACTGATTTTGAGATAGCTTTAGCTGCTCTAAAATCGTGTCGGCCAATGCTTCGCCGATGTCCAAGTGTTGAGAGCGGACATACGAATCGATCCGCCGAGGCAACAACGCCTTTCCAAGTGTTTGGAAGAATGGAAGGATTCCGGGCATCATGGTATTGAGGAGGGAGTGGATTGCCTGAAAATTTTTGTACTGAACGGTTTGCTTTTCCTCCTCGGTCGGGTTGGGATTTCCCTTGGTCTCGTTGCTGTCGGTCTTGGGCCCAGGAAGAACAAGGAGCTGCTCTGTGCTGCCACTAACGGGAATCGGGGCTTGGGGCTGATCGTTGTTGGCATTCGCAGATGCCGGGGATATGGCCTGTTCTAGCTCATCTCGAAGTGGCTTTTCCCTGCTCCAGCCCTGTGGAACCAGCGTCGAAAGCGAGAGAGACTCCATGATCACGTCGCGCAACAGGGGGCCAAGCTTATTGATGAGGCTGACAAAGAGGTCATAGACATTTACTGCTGGAACCGTGACAGTCTGATGCCGAGAAGAATAGGGGAAGGACTGGTAGACGGCCCTCACGAGACTCTGCAGCCTGATCAAGGCCCTCAAAAGCTTTGTGCCGCTGGAGACTTTGCGCACCAACACCGAGTCCCACTCTCCATCCTCCTTCACCAACGACATCCCAGAAACAACGAAAGGAGCGAATAGCGGATACACCTGGTCCCTAGCGACGAGAGGCTGCAGGTCCTCGACAGTATCGTGAATGCGGTTCAGGAGGGATGGAAGTCCAAGGACAGGGCTAGCCTCGACAAGTTGTGCCAAAACCTGAGAGAGAGTTCGCGAGGCTTGGAGCAAGTCGAAATTCTGTGGTAAGCTGGGAGCTTCCGATAAGTCTAGCAGAAGCTCAACGCCGCCGCCCTTGATGAAGCTGCTCTTGAGGGTACTGTTGCTGCCGAAGAGGGTGCTAAGAAATGAGCACAACGCCAGTATGTACGGTGAGATGTCTTTGTGGACGTCCAAAGACTTGTCAGATTCCGTCTTGGAATCTACATCAGAAGATTGGACGGCAAGAGGGACGGCGTCCGCCATCTCCACGTCGGCATCATCAGCTGTGGCCTTTGCCTTCCCTTTGAAGACTGAGGGTGCAACCCAGGTTCTCGCCAGCAGCGACTCGTCGGCAGGGACAGGGTTTCCGCTGGGATCATTTACGAGCAGCCTTGCGCCCCAGCCCTCGGTTTTAGCCTTGGTCTTGGCCAGGTGAACCACCTTGGCAGCTATGTCGAGGATCGCATTGGAAATAGTTGGACGCAGCTGGGGGTGATGGCGAGCTAGCTCGTCAAAGCTGACCCCAAGATTGTTTGCAAGCTCCAGATCTGCCCTTGTCATTACGTGGACATGTTCTGGGCTTTCAAACACCTCCAAGAAGCTATCAAGTGAATGCGAAGACACAACCATCTTCAGACCAGCATTGTTCAACGAAAATGCGTTCAGGACCGAAGGAATGATATTGATGGCCTCCGTGGCCGGGATAATGCCATGAGCAAGAGGTCGAGTCCTCGGGGCCGACATCATCTCCGATGTAGGGGGATGTTGTCGATCATCCGACTCCAGTATGACAGACTCATCGGAGTAGTCTGGGGATGATGCGTCCTCGCCCTGGTTAGCGCTAGACCTTGGGTTCTCTTCGGCCTTTGGTACAGTGACTTCTTCACCTGTCAGCGTGGTGAGAAAGCTCTGGACCATCCCCGACTCGGTGATAGCGGCAAAACTGGTCGGATCATTGTTTATAAAATCGTTCAGCAGCGTCGCAGAGTTGGTCCAAACTAGAGACCCGAAGAGTCGCGTTTCCTCGATGATGACACGTAGGCTGTGCAGCAGGGCAGAGTTGTCGACCAGGTTCCTCACAAGACGGTCCGTGTTGGTCCCGAAGGAAAGCGGGCTGCTCATGATGTGATGAATGAACTTGAGCAGGTACCTAATGGCTTGCTGATGGTAGAATGGAACCTCATAGTCCACCAGGTGCGCGTGAAACTGCGGCTGAGTTCCCTTTCCGGCTCGTGCGAGCTCTTTCGATGAGTTCACGGTATGGATAATCAGGTCGGCAATGGCATCCAGTCCAGTGGCATTGCTGAAGGCTGTCAATGCTCCTGTGTATGTATAGACAAACTGGTCCAAGAAGTTGAGCACGATGTGCCAGTTTCGTTCAGCAGTTTTGGAACGCAGCTTCAAAATCTCTATCATAACCTCCAGGAGCCCAGATGCTGTCATTTCTTGACCGATGCGAGAAGATAGCACCATGTGCTCGGTCAACCTCAGGAGACTAGTTCGCCATCGGTCTTCAACGGTCATCTTTCCGTCATCCTCATCGGAAGGATCATCTTTCATGCTTGCCACAGCCTTCCGAATAACATACATGAGGACCCCGTGGTTCACATTTGCGTTCAGAGCCGAGATCAGGTCCGAGTACTTGGAATGGATGGCAACCATGCCTTGCAAGGCAGTAAAAGCAATGGCCTGCAGCCACAGAGGTGTATCAGCAGCGCCATCGGCCGACGGGTGGATGAGCTCGGCAAGCTGATAGACGAGCTGGAATCTCCGCGGTTCGTCGTTGTCCTGCTTCAGCACCTTCTCGACGAAAGTCGCCTCAGGGTAGATGTACATGAGGTTTGTGATTGCCATCAGCCGGACAGCCAAGGCGAGCTGCCGGTCTTCAGACGATCCGAGTAGTGCCTTGCAGATCCTAAGGCGATTTAGAAATTCATAGCGAGCATTCCTGGGCATATCCTCGGGACAAGTCTTGAGCAGATCATAGATGGAAGTGGATTTGAGAGTAGTCTGGCGAATCTCAAATGATTTAGGCCCGGATACGGCGTGGTCTTCAGCATTCCCGCCATGATGTCTATTCAACGGGCTATCTTCGGGCCTGCCTGAGCGCGGGGTCTGAGAGACGCTTGTGGAACTACGTCTCAGAGGGGTAGGCGTCATTGGTATCGAGGAGGAAGAAGCCCGGTCCCCCGCTGGAGTCTCTTGCGACGAATCTTTGGTCGTCTCTGTCTTGGGATAATAAAGAACCTTCAGGTCCCCCCAGCCGTTCCAGGTGCTCTCATCAGCGGCATCGGGGGCGACGAGTGCAACCAGGTCGTTGGCATACATTGAGGCCACGTTCTTATGGGCTGCGCTCGATGTCTTATCCTTCGTTTTGCCCGCTGAAGCGCTTGGGGTCGCAGGGGGGACGTCTGGAAACCGGGCGGCAGGGGTAACTGGGGTTTTGACAAAGGGTTGGGCGAGCAAGGTAACACGGTCCAACTCTATGTTGTAATGATTTGCGAGCAGAGCGCTGGCGAAATGCCGGCTGGGTGCAGCCATGCGCTTGACAGAAACATGGTACCGCAACGCAAGCTCCAGGCCAACCTCTAATGAAGCATGAACGAGGTTGAGACAAGCGCTGTTCAGGAGATCGTTCACTCGGCTGCTGCTGGGGTAGATGCTTCTGTTTCCGCAATGCTTCAATAGCAGCTGGGAGAACTTAAGAATGGCTATGACTAGCTCGACGTCACCTTGCTCCTTGTACCCCAGTTCCGCCAGAGCCTCCGCGGTCCAGTTCTCATCGTGGTATTCGACTGGGGCGCCTTTGTTCAGCAGGAGCTCACAGGTGAAATCTCGCAACTGGTAGTTCTCCGTCAGGTTGTAGGTGGTGCAGAAAGCCTCGAGAATGTTGTCGAAGCGGTTCAGGAGCGGTATCCAATGGTAGAGGTCACCGCGCGGGAACGGCCATCTCGACGGGAACTCGTCAAGCTTCTTCGGAATCAGTGGCAGCGGTGCAGTCGATGCAGCTTGGACATAGTTGCTCAGCCACGGCGACTAGAGCCGAGCAGGTCAGTAAACGCAGATAGATGAAGGGGAGGCCGGGTCACACAACTTACCAAGGTCTCCTTGTGCCGAGCTTGCATTGTCTTGGTTATCTTGCCCATTTTGTCGAGGCGGCTCAGCCGCGAGGGCGGAAAGAAAGTGGTCGCTCCCCCTCCACTGTCCGCACGTCCCACCTGCGGACGACAGCCTTACTTTTCGAGTCTCAGCCTTGCCGAAGATGCAAAGGTGAGTGACGTTTGCTTGGACGACGCCGCGGGAGATGATGATGAATGGCGGGGTATCGAGGGTCGGCGCGGTTGTGGTGGTTCGTGATGGGGGGTAGGCGATGGGTCGATCAGATGCAGTGAAATGCAGCAGCCAACAGCAGCGAAGCTACCCTGACCTGGCTTGAGTTCGAGGGACGGCAAAAGACGAGTGCAGGTCGCCTTGTGAAATCCCCAGTCACTAAAATTTCAGGCTTCTGGTCGAGCTTGAGAAGAATGCCACGATGACAAAAACTCAAAAGTCGAAAATCGAAAATCGAAAATCGAAGTGGCGGGTATTTTTTTTTTACGTTTGGTGGTATGTTGGGGGAAGAGGGGTTTGGGTTTGGGATATGGATTTGCAGCGCAGTGGATTTGGGGATGTCGAGCAACAAGGCAAGCACCACTGCCCGGTACCTACCATGTACCTATGTACAGCTCGCTTTTTTGGCGAAGGAAATGGAAGGTATGGAAGATGACGGCAGCGTTGGTCACTCAGGTACCACAGCAAGCAAAGGATGCCAAAAGTTTGCCAACCGGCAATTGCCCGAGAAGCCAAAGCTCTGCGGTTTTTGCAGCCGTCACGAAGTGGGGCAGTGGAAAGTTGTTTTTAGATTTCCAGAGCACCCGGAAACTCGCCATTCACGATTAATTAGTCAACGACAGCCTCCCCCCAAATGGGATAGCTTTTTTTTTTTTTCTTTGTTATGTTTTTATGAAATCTTCCTTCCATTATAAGTGATCCATCTTCTTACTAACATATGTACTGCTTTTTCCTTCTTGGTACTAAAGTCCATTTCCAGATATTTGGATAATAAGTTGTCTACAAGGAAACGATCAACACACGCTTTGAATGGTGGGGGGTTGGGGAAAGCCTTAGCTAGCTTGCTTTTATTTACGTATTTGTAGAAACCCCCACCTCAGTGTAGGGACAAGGGAACCCCAGGTACTCTACTATTCAAGGCTAAGCTCCAAGAACCCCGTTGAAATCTAAAGCCCACCTGGGCATCGGTGATGTGACCATGAGAACAAGAAATGAGAACAACTAGTTATTAACTGCAATCCTCGATCCAGTAATAGGTGCGGCGATATTCAACATCTCTTTGTTGCAAGCTCATGCCAGACACATATATACTCTTTGATGACCTGGCTCCTCTTTTTCCCTGTGAGAAAGAGATATACAATCCACGCAGGCAAATTCACACCGGAATCGACGCAAGCCTACTAGGAGCAATCTGGGTTTGAAAACTCCCAATCTGTATGGAAAGCAACATGGAACAAACAAGCAGGATACGACAGCATCACTTAAAGTTTGGAAGGGGTATATACCAGATCATGAGCAAGTGTTTTGGGGCATTAGTGATTCTCTCTCGCCGCTCTTTCCACTGCACCCAGCCAGGCGCAACCAAACGCCCATCGACATCATGATGCTCGAAACCAAAGACCCATCCTTGCATTCCGTGAGAGGATTTCTATGCCATTTTACACGTCGCAGATGAGTCGGCAAGCCAGCACGCCGTAACCGTTTCCTGAAAGCAACCGGAGTCCCATTAAACAACGCCCTTTTTTTACTTGCGCAGAGAGCTGGCCCGGCGCTTGCGGGCATCGGCCTTGGAGGCCTTGGCCTCAGCGACGCGCTTGGCGAGGATCTGAGCGTACTCGTTCTGTCGAGATGTTAGCTCGTCACACATAATTGATTCGGGGAGTTGTAATAGACGTACGGCCTCATCCTTGACCTTCTCGGCCTGGCGGCGCTTCAGCGCAATGCGGTGACGCTTGTGCTGGAGACGCTGGGGAGTGACAAGACGCTGGATACGGGGAGCCTTGGTGTAGGGCTTCTTGCCCTCACCCTTGGGCTGGACCTCGCGGCGAATGACGTACTTGCGGACCTATTATTTGTTCCATCGATATTAGCGGTTGTGTCGCATCTCAGACTCTACCCGAACTGTGTGATTCTCATCGACACAGCTCTATGGCAGGCGATGACAGAAATGATTGAGCTTGTAGCACATACATCGTCATCCTTGCTGAGGCCGAAGAAGCGGCGGATCTTGGTGGCACGCTTGGGGCCGAGACGCTTGGGGTGGACGGTGTCGGTGAGACCGGGGATGTCCTGCTCGCCCTGCTTGACGATGGAAAGAGCGAGGACGGAAAGATCGGCGCCGACGATGCAGCCGCGAACGGACTTGCGCTTGCGCTCACCGGTGCGGCGGGGGCGGTAGCAGGAGTGACCGTCGGAGAGGAGGAGGCGGACACGGGTAGGGGCGATAACGCCCTGCTTCATCGGGAAACCCTGCTTGTCGTTGCCACCAGTGATGCGGAAGATGTAGCCCTTCCACTCATCACCAAGCGGGTCGCCAGGAACCTCAGCGCCCATCTATAATGGCCAAGGTCAGTATTCTTTGATCGGAACGAAATATCGCTGGGTCGTGGTCGAACATACGCGCTTCCTGCAACCAACTAGTTAGCATGAAAATCAGCCGTCTTTGGACAAGAATTGGCAACCTACTCGTAGAAGTGGCGCACCTTGCGCTCATCTTCGATCTCCACGAGCTTCTGCGAGCCGTTCGCCGGGTATGAGATGTTCAGCTATCGGGATCCGGTCAGCACTGTTTCCGAGATTTGGCGAAATAACGATCTGAAGCAATTGCTTCAAATGGTTCTCCCGATGCGGACGCGGGGGTTGTATACGGCGGGCGTACCTTCATATTGGCGATGTTGACAACGACCGTCGTTGATGATGGGACTCCGAGACTACGAGAAATGGAGGGAAAGATTTTGTGTGCTCGCAGCAAAAGAGAAATCTTAGGGCACAATTTTTACGGCTGTTGATTGGCTGACAATTCAAGGCCCCACAGTCACCCAAGCGTGGAGAACCGGGGATCAATGAGACCAGCCTTGTTCAGCGTTTAGTGGGGCAATGATATTTTTCTTAAGTGACTTTAGTATGTACATACATACATGCAGTACAACTGGATCCCAAAATTTACAAAGCCGACAAAGCACCTCCTTGGGATTGCCCGCAGGAGAGCAAGAGACCTAGAGACGTCTACATAGACATCCCACAGTAAAATGGAGGATGATCGTGCACTCGTGGACCTCGGCATCGCGGCCGATATTGAGGAAGTCCAGACGCAGCAGAGCGCCATGAAGCAGCCAAAGAAGCGTTTCGTGGGCAGAAGGGCTGCTGCCGAGGCCTCAAGGACCAACTCTGGCAATGCGTCGATCGAGGACAGCGGAGCCATTCAAGGTACCAACAGCTTCGCGTTGCGCTGCTGGCAGGACGGAGGCTGATGCGCCCTCACAGTTGCCCAACCAAGACGAGCACCGAGGATGCTGAACCAGGTGCCCCCTGAGATCCTGAATGATCATGCACTGAAGGAGGCCATCGCTCTCCTTCCAGCGAATTACTCGTTTGAGATACCCAAGACCATCCATCGCATCCGCTCACTGCAGGCAAAGAAAATAGCACTCCAGATGCCAGAAGGCCTTTTGTTATTCGCCACCACCATATCAGATATTCTCACCCAGTTCTGTCCAGGCATCGAGACATTGATCATGGGCGATGTCACATATGGAGCTTGCTGCATAGATGATTACACTGCCAGGGCAATGGGATGCGATCTCCTTGTGCACTACGCCCACAGCTGTCTCATCCCAGTGGATGTCACCAAGATCAAGACGCTCTACGTTTTTGTCGACATCAGCATCGACACCTCCCATCTCCTTGCGACGCTAGAGCGTAACTTCTCTCCTGGCAAGACGGTTGCTCTGGTTGGCACAATCCAGTTCAATGCCACTATCCACGGCGTGAAGTCGACATTGGAGAAGGCAGGCTTCAGGGTGATTGTGCCGCAGATTTCACCGCTCTCGAAGGGAGAAATACTGGGCTGTACATCGCCGAACCTGTCCACTTACACCGAAACCCCAATCGATTTGATTCTATACTTGGGAGATGGGCACTTCCATCTCGAAAGCATCATGATTCATAACCCCAAGATTCCAGCCTACCGGTATGATCCATACTCGCGGAAGCTTACGCACGAGACATATGGCCACGACGAAATGCAGGACCTGCGGCGTGACGCCATCAGAACGGCCAAGACGGCTAAGAAATGGGGCCTCATTTTGGGTTCGCTGGGTAGACAGGGCAATCCGCATACCATGGCTCTCATCGAAGCCAAGCTGAAGCAGATGGGCATTCCGGTTGTTCATTTGCTGCTCAGTGAGATCTTCCCCGGAAAACTGGCCATGATGAGCGACGTCGAATGCTGGGTCCAAGTTGCCTGCCCGAGACTGAGCATTGATTGGGGCTACGCTTTCCCAAGGCCACTGTTGACTCCTTACGAGGCTCTCGTAGCGTTAGAAGAGAAAGAGGATTGGGGTAATGGGGCCTATCCCATGGATTATTACGGGAAAGATGGCCTTGGGAGGACCAAACCAATTGCTCTTAGCACATAGGCAGCCAAACGCAATAACCTGAACAATCATGGAGCGATGATAAGCTACCCATCACTCTGGTTCATATTCCTGTGATATCTCGAAGAGTTTCTCTGGCCAATCCTGAGTCCCCCAACTTTCGCGGGCACCTCCTTACTATTGGTCCAAGTCCATCACCGCTCCAGCTTCTTGCTGCAGCCCAATATCTCCGCCAGTTGTTACAGGCTCTGGCCTGTGGCTAAACACAATCTTGTATTTGACAATCTCCACGACCTCCAAGTCTTCGACGGTGGATCGCTCTGCTTGCTCCTCCTCCATTCCGCCTTCCCCTCGCCGTTTAACCACAGCCACAGCCTGAGGCAGCTTTTTTACCTCTCCTTGCAATCTCTGTGTGGCTAATGTTAGCCCAACTTCCAATAATGCCCACTCCAATACAGCACTGAGAAAGTTGCAGCTCCATACCTGATACCTCCCTACCCACATCCAGACTCTCTTCATCCACCCTTTATCATCCTCCCCTTTTAACCCAGGTTTATAATCTGGGAACTCGAGTCTTCCGATTTGGATCTCTTGGCTGTCTTCTGGGAGATTTATTGTCCCCTGCAACTCTAAGAGAGCGAGACCAGAGGGTGTTTGAATGAGTTGAGGGAATGGGTTCTCACTTCCACCTCGGGAGGAGGCGGGAGGGTATATGGTTATGACGGCTTCAGAAGACATGACGAAGATTGATATTAAGAGGTTCAGAGAGATCCGATTTTTTTTTGATTTTTTTTTTTAAAAAAAGTAACGAGTAAATCTGTAAGGGGTTGGGGGTTCTGGTCGTTGAGAAGCTGATGATTCTTGGTTAGAATCGGTGGTATGTACCTGGTTATATGGAAGTTATAACAGACAAGTTGCCCCGCTTTGTGCATACAGTTTCAAACCGATGCTGGAGAATTTTAACAGACGTAACTTTTGGGTTTTGGAGAAAACGCTTGAGTAGGAAGTGGCCAGACAGTCAATCCCAAAGACCTTTAATAATGCACTTTGGAAATGCACGTTCGTGTCATGATTATTTCATGACCACCAGCTATCATCAACCCTGTATGGTTTGTTTGCTCCCCCCCTATTGCGGTTGTTGTTGAAAAGCTGACAGGACTTGGCGCCAATCCCAGCAAGGTATCGGTAAGGTACATACATATAATTACTACGCTCAAAGCAAAGATTTGGCGGGGTCTCTCAAGGGCAGAAAGTCTCACCGCCTTGAGGTGCGATCCCCCCACTGTCAGTTGAGCCACACATCAAAGAGGCACGCCAAGCCCACACTACTAGGTGCCGCAACTCCATTACGTCGCACCCACGGCAACCTAGCTGACCTGCAGGGGGGACATTGGGTGAGGCGGGCGCTGGATTAGAGCTGGCTGTACTCCGTAGTTGAATTTATTCCCAACATCCCACCAAACCAAGCTCGCAACCAATATCAACCATTCCCCGCGACGATCACCATCCCGTGCTTTTCGACGAACGACACATCAACCTCGTCGGCATCAATCAACTCTGCGACCTAATCTCCTGGGCACCACCGCCATTAACAACACATATTCAAACACACAATGGCGCAAGGCGACTCGGAGAGGGTGCGCGAGGCCCAGAAGCTTGCCGTCTCCAACCCGCAGAAAGCCGAGGAGATCTACAAGGAGATTCTCTCAAAGCCACCATCCGTAACTTCCGAGGCTGCCATTCGCGAACACGAGACGGCCCTGATCGGCTTGGGGGAGCTGTACCGTGACCAGCAGAACACACACGAGCTGGTCGAGCTGGTAACCAAGAGTCGAACAGTTCTATCATCATTTGCCAAAGCAAAGACGGCCAAGTTGGGTAGGTCTTTTACTCTTCAGCAACATCCATTCAAGTACTCCACCATACTAATCCTCATCCTCCTCTTCCAACAGTCCGCCAACTGCTCGATCTCTTCGACGCCATCCCCAACTCGACCGACACCCAAATCGCAGTCACCAAGTCTTGCATAGAATGGGCCACCTCGGAGCGCCGCAGCTTCCTGCGACAAAACCTCGAGACTCGTCTCGTAACCCTCTACATGGCCAAGAAATCCTTCTACGAGGCCCTCACCCTGATCAACGGCCTTCTCAAGGAACTCAAGCGCATGGATGACAAGCTCGTCCTGGTCGAAGTCCAGCTTCTCGAGTCCCGCGTCTACCACGCCCTAGGCAACATCCCCAAGGCCCGCGCCGCCCTCACCAGCGCCCGCACCTCGGCAGCCTCAGTCTACACCCCTCCACTCCTCCAAGCCAACCTCGACATGCAGTCCGGCATGCTGCACGCGGAGGATAAGGACTTCCAGACTGCCTTCAGCTACTTCATTGAGGCCTTGGACGGTTACCACACCCAGGACGAGCCCGTCCGCGCCCAGGCAGCTCTGCAGTACATGCTTCTCTGCAAGATCATGCTCAACCTCGCCGACGATGTCAACAACCTATTGGCCAGCAAGCAGGCACAAAAGTATGCTGGCCAGTCCCTCGAGGCAATGAAAGCCATTGCGCGGGCTCATTCCAACCGATCACTTGAGGAATACGAGCGCGCCCTGGGATCGTACAAGTACGAATTGGGCAGTGATGCGTTTATCCGTAATCACTTGCGGAGATTGTATGACGCCATGTTGGAGCAGAACCTGATCAAGGTCATTGAACCTTTCAGCAGGGTCGAGATTGATCACATCGCCAAGATGGTGGGGCTGGACAAGGAGCAGGTTGAGAGAAAGCTGTCGCAGATGATTCTCGACAAGGTTATTATTGGAGTCTTGGACCAGGGTGCAGGCTGCTTGATCATTTTTGACGAGACGCAACGAGATGATACTTATGATGCTGCACTATCGACGATTGAGAAGCTGAGCAATGTTGTTGATGTTCTTTATACCAACCAGGCTTCGTTGCTGGAGTAGGAAGGGGGTTGTATAAGGAGAAGGGCTGGTTCTAATATTATGAGTGGTTACACAGCTTTTTTTCACTTCAAAGTATAAATGAACTAAAATGAGAAATGAAATTCCTTTACAATGTCATGATTGCAACAAGTATGTTATATATTGACGACAGGGCCAAGTATATTTTGATGATTGATAAACCCACACACTCCTCCCCATGCCATGCGGCACCCCCCTCACCAAAAAAATAAAAAATTAAAAAAAAGAATATGACGGTGGTATCCTAACAGTTTTCATGATAATCAACAAAGACATTTTCCTCCTTTCCAATGCTCTCAGAGCCCCACAAAATATACCAAGAAAAAAAAAAAAAAAAAAAACGCCATTCCCAAAAATTCCACGAGGTTGGATCCCAATATTTAAACACAACAAGACACAACTTTCTTTTTTTTCCCAAGCCTTTTTGAAATCTCGGCTTTCTTACCGGGTAGACAGAAACTAAACGATCCAATCTACAAATCCTCAGGATACCTCCCATCCTCCAACCTCCTCTCCCTGTCCACGAGCCCCAGCCTCCTCCTCTCCTCCCCCAAAATCAGCGCGAATAACCTCTTCGCGAGGTCCCATTCATCCCATTTTTCAATTTTGTGATTTGATCCAGGCTCAGATGGGGGGGATTCCATCTCCTCCTTGAAGGCGTAGATGATATCCGAGTGCCACTGTTCCAGAACCATGTGCTCGCGGGGGTGTTTGGGTCTGCCGACTGTCTTGCCGACTAAAGTAGAAGAGGAGTAGGAAGGGGATGAAGGAAGCGGCAACTGCCCCGAGCGGCGGAGTTGAAGGATGTAGTCTAGAAGTTCCCAGTGGGAATCTGTCCATTCGTGTCTTGGAGAAGCAGGAGGAGGACGGGTGTGAACCTTTGTCATTCGTTGTTGAGAGGGAGGCTTGACTGAGGGTGCTGGGCCTGGAGCAGCTGCCTTTTGCGAAACGGATGCGGCTTTAGATGAGGAAGCTAACGCCGCTGCGGTTCTGCGCGAGGAAGCCGCTGCTGCGCGGCGCTGGGATTGGGTTAGGGGCGAGAGTGTGCTGCTTGTGAAGTCGACTACACGGCCTGGGGTCCGGCCTTTTTCCGGGGAACGAAGGCAGGATTTACTGGGGGATGCGGCGCGGTGTCGAGGTTGAGGACGTGGAGGGCTGCTATCTGGCAATTCGGAGGCTTCATCATAGTCTTCTTCTTGGGATGGGGGAGGTGGTTGGCGGGATTGCTGAGGTGGTAGAGTTCCTTGAGGGGCTGGTTTCGATCGTTGTTGAGCGAAAAGAAGCTTAGGGATTTGAGCGAGGCCGTTGAAGAGCGAGTTCCGCTTAGTATAGATGGGGCTGGGTGACGACTCTTCCTCCTCTTCCTCCTCTTCCTCCTCTTCCTCCTCTTCCTCCTCTTCCTCCTCTTCCTCCTCCTCCTCCTCCTCCTCCTCTTCATCCTCTTCATCCTCTTCCTCCTCCGCTTCCTGTTCGTCCTCGCCGTCTTCTTCTTCATCTTCTGCGGGGGAGGGTCGGGAACGGCCAGCGACCTGTTTGGTTGAGATCGGGTCTACATGTCTCGGCTCTGCAGCTTTCTTTAGAGGAGAGAACAAGTCTACACTTGGCTTACGCTCTCCTATTCGCAACTCCTTTTGTGGGATAGATGCAGGCCGTGCTACGTTCTCTGTCTCTGTGTAGTCGGGAAACAAATTGTTTCCAGACGGTTGGAGTCGACGAACCGCCGCAGTCTGCCGTGACATCGGTTGTTCGTTTCTTGCTCTCTCAGCCCTGCGAGAGTCCGGAGGTCGGAATACCCCGGCGACAGGTGCCACCTCTTGCGCCGCCGGAATACCTGGGAGTGCGGCTATCGGTGAGAAGAAATCGGAAAATGCAGCGGGCTTCTTTGCTGTTACTGGAGCGGGTAGCGGTCTCGAGCGAGCCTGTGCACGCTTGTCCTGGACCTGAGAGAGCAGACTCGCATCAGGGTCCTGATGCGCAGAAGCAGGCATTTCCCAAGGGCGGTTCTCATCGTTATGAGCTCTAGTCTGCCTGTCTTTACGTTTCCAAGGGCTCGGTAACTTTGTTGACATTCGAGGAGGTCCAATGCCAGTCTCCTCTTCCCGTGCAGTATGTCTTGACACATATGGAGTAGGTCGCTCCGCCTCGAGAAGAAAAAGATCCTCTTCCTCCTCGTCTTCTAGCTGCTCCTCCTGTGAGACAGGCGCACCTCGCCCAAGACCGAATGGTTCACGCTCAGGAACAGCTTGTCCGACGCCGCTGAAACCCCTGAAAGGCTGCCGGTCTAACTCAGCCTCCTCGCGGCCCGAATTGCTAAGAAACGACCCGTGAACAGCAAAGACGCTTGAGTGCTGCTCTCCGTCTGGTTCTTCTGGATCTCTACTGCTTAGGAATGACCCGTGAGCAGCAAAGACACTCGAGGTCGGGGAGGCGAATTCGGGTTGTTCAACAGGTGCTTCCCTGGCAGGACTGGACTCTGCTTGCCAGCTCATGGCATCCTCTTTATTCACCACCACCTCCTCCTCCTCCTCCTCCTCCTCCTCCTCCTCCTCTATATGGGTTTCATGTTGTTCCGCTTCGTGCATATCCTCCTGATGCACAGAGTCGGCGTTGACCGATCCAGGAGCACTGATAGTAGCCTCCCGATCCACCACCTTCTTCTCCGGACTGAACAGATTACCGGACCTGGTTGTCTCAGTCGGGTCCTGACGGAAGGGGTCGTCGATTTGCTCTGCGCCCAAAACCGAAGCCCTGCGACGTGGCGATATCGCCCGGGCAGCCTCTGAAACAAGATTCCTAATCTGTCTCAGCGGTCTCGTCCATGATCGCTCTTCCGCCTGTTGACTGGGTGCCTCAGTGATTGGCGAACGCGTTTTTCGTGCCGGGGCAAGAACAGGAGCGGGTGACTGGCTGGATTTAGTGTCCGAAGCTCGAAATGGACTCCTCAACATATTATCTCGCGCTTGGGGTGAGGGTGGGTCGGATGTGACCTGTTGAAGCCTTTGGCCAGCACGTACTATTGGTGAGAGGGATGGCCGGTGTACCGGTTCGGGAAGGGTCAGGCTCGTGTTCAGAGCGTTTGGACCGGTTGTTGACGCTGCTGATCTGAAAGAAGATAACTGTTCGGCGGGCGTCTCATTCGAGTGGGACCTAATGTGATTCGCGCGAAGGGTGCTATGATGCTGCTGTGGCTGTTGCTGTTGTTCTTGCTGCTGCTGTTGTTGTTGCTGGAGCCCCGGCGGACTAGGGTTGCTAACTGGTGGTGAAGATGGCATCTCGACTTCCACGGCCGGTCCGGAGAGTTCGTTGTGTGGTTGAGCCTCTCCATTCCCGGATGGAACCGGTGATGACGTCTCCTCAGGAGTCAATAGCCTATTCGTCTCGGTTTGGGGGTTGGAATGATTCACAGTTGATTGCCGCTCAATCGACGGCCGAAGGTGCTCGCTGGCGGCTTCATCCGCTTCCATATCCGCTTCCACATCCGCTTCTACGTCTTCATCTTCCACCTGGCGTCGCAGGGGCCTCCGAGGTGTTGCGCGGACGAGCACCGACTCTGGAACTTCGGAAAATGACTCCTCGTATCCGCTAACTTCAGGCTCTTGGGAGGGTGTAGGTCCTTGTGTCGAATCTCTCGCATCTGCTTGTTCAAGAAGCGTCTTTAGATCAATCTTTTTCGAAACCATTTTTTTCTTTTTCTTTTGCGGGGCTTGATTCCACCACGCCTTGGGAGAAGCTTGGGGCGGTGGTTCTTCAGGTTGTGGGAGCCTCGTGTGCTCTTGAAGCCGGGATTTTTCAATAACCCGGATCCCGTCTGCCCTTGAGTGCTTATGATTTCCTGTTCGTTGTTCGGCCTGTTTCTCAACATAGTCTGCAACGCGTTCGTCGATGTAATCTTCAAGTTCGTGGTCGACAGGCTCCTCGTAGTCTTCCAATCGCTGTTCCCTATCTCTTTCAGCATAATCTGCAACTTGTTCATCAAGAGGCTCCTCGCCACGATCGTCGTAACCATCAACAGGTCGGGTCCTCGCTTGCTCAGTGTATTCTTCGCCAGGCTCCCTGTAGTCCTGAACAAACCCATTCCTATGCTGTTCGGCATGACCCTGAACATTCTCCTCAACATAACGCCCATTGTGGTCCCCAACATGACCTCGGAAGGGGTCCTCGTTGTATTCCTCATGTGTCTCGTGATCTCCAAGATTCTTATTCCTGTGCTCTTCAACACGTTCTTCAACAAGTTCCTCGGCCTCTTCCCCGTGATATCCCTCAGCAACATCATCATGATATTCCTCATAATGACTGTTATGATTTTCCTCGACATGCTTTCCGTGCTCAACGTGTCGCTCGCGGCTCCCGACGTGTTCCTCAACAAGCTCATCCCGGTGATCATCAGCATATTCTTCCATGTGTTCCTCGTGATGTTGAAAATCTTCCGCTTCATGCTGCTCCACAAGTTGCTCCACGGATTCTTGACGAGCGAAACTCTGATCAAGCCTTATTTCCTCTCTCGCATCCGCCACAGCCGGTTCTGGCTCACCAACCTCTTCGGTTATTGGCTCAGGTACCTCAGCCGCCCTATTCCTACTCTGCCTTAAATAATCCATCGTCCTTTCAATAATCAAACTCGTCTCTTCGCCAAGGTCCTCCTCTTGTGCCGCCCGGTGGCTCATCACGCTCGAGTTCATCTGCATCGATGGCAACTCGCTGATAGAAATTCTAGTAAAATTTGTGAAATCCTCATTGACCATGGCAGTGTCTTGTCGGTCCTCCGGGGCGCGACTCTCGCTTCGCATTGACTCCGCTGGTTCGCTGTCGCCGTCCGGGCCGGCTCCCAATTCCGCCCACTCTTCCTCATCGTGATATAGAGCGTCCGAAGTTGCGGGATTCGGTAGAGCTTCTTTTGGTGCGGATTTTGACCATTGATTGTTCTGCCAATTGTAGGGTGCGGGAACGGCTTCGCCAGAGGTGGTGTTGAGCCAGATATCATCCTCGTCGAATTCACCGCCAGCTTGATCACCTTGAACTGGCTCTTGCTGTTCCGCTACATGATCTCTACCAGCCGGGATGCGTCTAACATTCTCTGGCACGCGTTCCCCCGGGAGAAGTTCATCCTGAGGCTGGATTTCTGCTACTTTTCCCTGGTGCAAGATTTCCGCAATACTCCCAATATTCGTGGCGATTTCACTCTTTCTGGGTCTCCCTCTCTTTCTGGGCGGCTGTCCTTCAGTCGCACCATCCCCTTTAGACGGCGAAAGCGTCTTCCGCTTTGTGGATTTTCGAGCTGATTGGACGACCGGTCGCGGGGTAGCGTCGATATCTTCGAAACCCAAATCGGAGGTCGGAAAGTCCTTGGATGGCGAGGATGCGGAGGGCCGTGATGCTTGAGCTTTGGCAGGAGTGCCTGCTCGTTTTCGCCTCGCCGGTACGGGGGTACCCGACTTCCGCGGTCTACCCCTCTTCCTCGGTGTCGCGCCGCCTTCATCGTCGGTCAAGCCGTGCAATGGCACGGTGGTCGTCGTGACGGCGTTGTTTTTTATTTGCGACATGGCCCTTCGGGCTGGCGTAGGAGTGGGCGACTGGAACAGACGGCGCTTTATGTTGCGGCTGCTGTTGCCGACGGTCCCAGGCTGCTCCCCGGCCTCCACCGTGACAAAAAGTCGCTGAGGCGAATCGTCGTTCCCAATGTCAAGCTCAAACATTTGTTTTCGCGGCGACCTCGCGATCGAAAGTAGCTGGGCGGCGGGTTGGGGTATTTTCTTGACGCGAGATGGCGGCAGCATGGGCGGGCTCAGGATCGGGTCAAGCAGGGGATCTGGCGACGAGCCTAGGTTTAGCGTTATTGTATGTTCCTCATCCATTTCCAAGTCGTCCATGTTCGCATTCGCGACGACAGCTGCAAAAATGCCGGCAAAAAATCAACAACATAAGGGACGTCATAAAATGGTGGCCCGTTCGCGCGAATCGCGATCGCGTACGTATCGATATTTCAAAAAAAGGAATGGTGTTGAAACTCTTTTGCAGGAAGTGTTACCTTACAATAGCCATTAACCAATTAAGCTCCGACCCTCCCTCTAAGGTGACATGAAAAGCCAAGCCAAGCCCAACAGCCAAACCTACCCGTGTCGGTTCTAATTATTTACTTGCTGCTTGATGTGGCCAAGCGCTCTTGCTGGAGCGGTCCAATCAAAAACGTGTTTCAGGCCACCCCAAGTTTCGGGAAAACATTGGCCCTTTGTCAGCATGGAATGAGGGGCGTCGTGGAGGCGCCGGGACAACCCACCACGACGTCATTGGAAAATCGGGGTCCAAAGGCTCCTCACTTCCGCTGAAACTACTAACCACACTACAACCGCTTGAATGTTTTCAAACTAATTACCTACCATACTGCAATTAGTAATTAAACAGCCACTTGGGGGATGTGCATCGAAAGTGCGGGGAAGCCGAAGCATATTGTGTCTCCAACAAAAGGAGGAAGTTTTACCAATGGACGCCCTTCCGAAAACAGATTTCCTTTGACATGACGTGCTCAAAGCTGATTGCGCAACCGCGCCTGTGTAAGTGGTGATAGTTTCTTCCGAGGCTTTGAAATCGTTATGATATCAAATCAAATGTAATCACCCGTCTTTTGTTTTAGAAATATATATATATATATAGATTGATTTAAGCGACCATTATCCATTCCCTTCATTAATCACAGTTGCCATTATCCACAATTCAACCTCAAACTTTCCCGCATCACCCATTTATCAAATCATTTAAGAGCCATGTCACCTCCCCAAACCCTCCATCCCCATGGGGACGTCCTAGCCCCCCTCAACTTCTACCTCGCCCCCGAGGACGGTTCCAAACCCTACAACAACGCCGACCTCCCTCCCAACCTTCCGCCCCGCAACTACGGCTCCGTCTCCCACCCGGTCCTCATCCGCGACGTCCGCGGCTCCGAGGCTCAGTACAACCTCGACACCCACTCTTTCCAAGTCCTCCTCTCCCAGCCTCCTTCCCACCCGTCCCTGGACTTCACCTCGGACTCTTCCATAAAAGAACACTACTATCCAGAAATCACCTCCCTCCTGCACAAAACGATCCCCGGCGCCAAGAGGATCATAATCTTTGACCACACCGTCCGCTTGTCCTCCCCGGACGCGCCCCGCGCCCCCGTCCAGCGAGTTCACATAGACCAGACCCCGCTCTCCGCGGCGCAGAGGGTCCGCAGGCACATCACCGACCCGGACGAGGCGGGCGCCCTCCTCTCTGGCCGGTACCGAATCATCAACGTGTGGAAGCCGCTCAACAAGAACCCCGTGGAGACCTTCCCTCTGGCTTTCGCTGCGTCCGATTCCCTGAGGGACGAGGAGATGATCCCCGTCGAACACCGATACACCTCCACGGGTTACATCGGCCAGACGGCCGCGATAGCCCACCACCCCGACCAGAAGTGGTACTACCTCAGCGGGATGACGAGTGACGAGAGGCTGCTGCTGCAGTGTTTTGATTCCGAGGGCCTGAAGGAGGGCAGCCGAGTCAAGGGAGGGAGGCTGGCGCACACTGCTTTTGAGGATCCCAGGAGCAGGGAAGGCGCCGAGGGGAGGGAGAGCATCGAGGTTAGGTGTCTGATTTTTGAATGAGGACATGTAGAGGAAGGAGGAAAAGAGGATATAATCGTTACGGCTGGGTTGAATTTCGGGGTTTCGGTATAGAATCACACATTTGCATTGGGTCGAAATAAGGGGGGGAACAGCATCACAGATAGCATTAGCATTGAATTCTTTTCGAGTTTTTCCTTTTGATCGATCTCGGCTCGTTATCACTTCGCAAGGCAGTTCATACATCGTATTTCACTGATATTCTATTTTCAGAATGGAAATATACTGTATCAACTGAGAGATCATCTATATATGTACCACCTTCACATCGATCCTATTCCAACTGACATTCCCCCTTCCTCATCGTCCCTAAAAATTTTGAACAATGGTAATCAATTGATGGTCGTTACTGCGGGTATAGAGCAGAAGCTAAGTTTATCCCGATAAATGCCCCCCATTTCCCTATGGGATATAAAGAAAAAAGAAATGAAAGAGAAAAAAACACGCCTTCGTATGCCCATAAATTCAATAAATGCTTCCAGCTGTCGGAGAGACTCTCAACAAGAAGCTATGGAATGCTCCCAAAAGTAACACCGAAAAAAAGAAAGAATGAAAAAAAAATTGAAAAAAGAAAGGAAGGGAAAGGAAAGGAAAGGAAAGGAAATACAAAACGAAGACATTCTGTTGACACACAATGTCTAAATCAAGCTCTTTGATGTTCGTCCACCACGTGATGTCCTCTGCCATATCGGTTACTGAGTTGATATCATTCATCCACCGCGCCCGCCCCTACCGCCCTTTCGGCTGCTAGTTCGACTCATTGGAGCACCATTGGCGCTTGACTGCCGGCTCATTGCTACACCCCCAAAGCCCTTTGCAGGGGACTGGCCCGGTGTGCCAATATGACCGGGTCTAGGTGTACTGCTTCGTTCGTTCGAGACCACAGGCTCCACTGTATCCGGAAGAACTGGGAGCCCTAATCGCTTCCTCACATCATTCTCTGCCGGCCTTTCTCCCTGAAGATACGCAACAAAGCGACGATCGCGTGCCGGCAGAGACGCCGCCTGGAGAAGCGTCCGGCTCCCATTCTCCACCGCAAAGTTGGAACCGGCACCGTGAACCTGATCGTACTGTTTTAGCGCCTGCATAACCATCATGTCGCCATTGACATCGTCATTTGCGAGCCCGTTCGTAACATTGTACTCCATGCGGTTATGGCCTTTGATATAGGTGGAGGGGAAGGTCGGAGGCAATTTAGGGTCCGCTGCGAGCATCCGCTCAAAATTTCCAGGAAAGTCGAAATTGGCGAGCATCTCTATGCCCATGAGCTTGTCGTCCATGAAGTTGGGGTTGTTTCCGCGCTGACCGCTGCGAGTGGCGTGCGAAACGTTCCGCTCCATCATGGGCGCTGAAGGAACTGATTCGGCGTCTTCCTCGTTTTCGCCATTTCCGGAGTCGCTTCCATCGGGTGAATGGATAGGTCGTCCATGCTCGTCAAATTTGGGCTTGTGCGTAAGAAGATATTTGTGGGCAGCCAAAGCTGATTGGCTGTATGTCATTGAGAGCTCTTTGTCGGTAAAGAGCTTGTCAATGCTATATATAGGGCCGGTGGCTTTGCGCATAGTCAGCCGGTCCGTCTGCCAGAGAGGGGTGGTGTTGTTGTTATCGAGGGCCCGCCGCTGTGGTACGGGTGAACCGTCGTCATCGTTATTATTGTTATTGCGTTTTCTCTTCTTATTGTCTAGGCTCATCTCCTCCATTTCTCTTCTGGCTCTGGTAGTACGTTTGCCGTGTGCGCCGCCCGGGCTGGCAGGGTTCGTAATGCTGAATTGGTTGGGGTGTAAGAGCAGTGCCGACGCATCAGAGATTTCCAGCGCCTCCTTCTCCTTGTTCAATCGATACTTTTTGGTCGTGATGGCGTTGATCAAACGGTCGCGAAGGGTCTGGGAAAGTGCCTTGTATTCGCGATCCGCAGTCTCGATCTTAAAGGCATGTGTGTTGAGGTACTCGGACGTCTTCTTCTCGTAGTCGAACTGCGTGCCGAAGGATTTGTTGTGAGCAATTGGAGTCCACCAAGGGACACCAGAAAGCATAAAGGGGACGGCGTACCTTGTATTTTGTGAGCGCATAGTCGCGTTGCTCAACGAGATCTTGAATTTGAATCATCCAGTCAAAAAACCGTGGCCCAGCCATTTCGAGGTATGACCTGGGAGCCGAAGTACTTTCGCCATTAAGCTGCTGAATTCTTTGCTCGTCTTCCTCAAAAACGTCTAGAGGACGATCGGCATACGGATCAACTCTCATGACGAGATTAGTGTCCATTTGAATTCTTTGAAGCTGCTCGCGGAAAGCCTGGTCTTTATTTTTTGTCCACGAGTCACCCAGCTGGGAGACCCGATCGTTGATGAGCTGGCGCCGCTTCTCTCTTTTTGACTGCGACGCCTGCGCCGGCGTTGGTGCGGAAGCGCCCGCTATGGCGGTTATTTCTGCTGTCGCCATTGCGGAAGAAAGATTGACGATGCCGGTAAAGGGTTTGGGCAGTCAACAAGTCTAGAAAGCAACTTGGAGACCCGAGGGGGCGAGCGAGGTATTCGCAAAATTGGCGACGACCAAAGGTGAAAAGGAAGGGCCCTCCAGGTGGTAGAAAGAACTCTGTTGACAAGGACCTGGGGACTGTTTCTGAATGGATCAAAGGGTGCTGACGGTTAAATCGAGATTCAAAAAAACCAGGAGCATTTTAGTCGAAGGGAGGTTGTCGAATAAAGTGTGTGGCCGCTTCCAGGTTGCAAGTAGGTCTGGGGGGATTCAACAAGAGGAACCCTTGGAGAAAGTGGTCAGTGACGGGAAAAAGCGACGGCCATCTAAAAGCCGAATCCATGCTGGTACTGAACGGGCAGTTCAACCACCTACATACCGGCTGGGCTACCTAGGTGGCTATTGGCACAGCGTGGAACTGTCCCACTCACCAGATTTTAAATGTGTGGCTTGAGCTCCACCGATTTCTGGGGAAAGGTGCGGTATGTACCGTGTGTAATTAACAAGAGTGCACGGTGACTCTAAAACACACTTCACCTGACCATTTCTTTTTAAACCCCCCTATGGAACAAGGCGTTGGGTTATGCAACAGACAAAATTTGAAAGAAGTAACAATATTATTTTATGTGAGAGGGCAATCATGATTCTTAGGGAATAAACTTAGTGAACTTGGCCGCTTTATTTTTGTCGAAAAATTATTACTATAACTTTCCATCCGTTTACCGGCCCTGCCAGCGGGCAGGCCTCTCGGACCGTGCGAACCACGGTAGAAAAATACACAATTCACACAGTAACTCTCAGGTCCTGGACCCAAATCGTCCCACTGAGAACGGGCTACATGCGTTCAGCGGCATCGCCCTTGCCCTTGGCTGCAGTAATTGTGTCACAGCGACTCTTGCGACTGGCAGCGCCTTGCTCTCCCTATTAACTTTGACTCTAAAAAAACCTTGAACCGTTGACTTTTTTTTTGGTCCATGGACCACGGTTCATAACACATAAAAAATGGAGAACCTCTCAATTTCCGACCACCCTCCCCCTCCCCCAGGGATGCAGCAGCAATACCAGAAACATGGGCAGCATCAGCAACATGGAGGGGCACCAGGACAGGGTATGCCTCATCCGCCGCATCCCTCTCTTGGGCGACCACCCCAACCTCAGCAGCTCCCGGCGCAAATGTTTACTACGGCTGCCCAGCTTCTCGATCTTACCGATAGTCAGTCTATGCCTGCTCCTCATCCTCAGTCAACCTCTCATAACTAAAAAAAAAAATCCCTCGACCAGAAAAACTCATGGTAGCCCTCCGTGATGGACGCAAGCTGTTGGGCATCTTGAGAAGTTGGGATCAGTTCGGTATGCAACCATCTAAACTCATGATTTTTCCTTCACTCAAACACTCAAAAAAAATCAAAAATGTTTTCATGAAAGTTAATCCTCACACGCTATCTCAACCTCTCCAGCCAACTTGGTGCTTCAGAACACAAGGGAGAGAATCTTTGTCCCTCCCGGCACCGCAGGCGCTACTCAGGAACGGGGGCTGTATGCCGACATTGAGCGAGGCATCTTCCTCGTGAGGGGGGAGAACGTCCTCCTGCTCGGGGAGATCGACTTGGACAAGGATGATGACGCCCCCCCGGGATACGACCTTGGCGATATTGAACTTGTGCAAAAGCTGGCCAAGGAGAAGAAGGTGCAGGACAAGGGTAAGGAGAAGAAGAAGATCAGAAAGTTGGGTAACGAGGGCTTTGAGGGTGAGAATCTGGGTGAGATGCTTCTTTAACATGCTAGAAGGAAGCGGGAACAAAAGTGGTGAGGAGGCGTGAATCACAAACAACATCATGATGTTCTTTTTGGTTTTCTGTTGCGATGAAATCCAATATGGAGCACGCAGAAAAGGGGCCAGAGGGGTGGGGTTTGGAAGAAGGGAGAAAAGAAGAAGAAGAAAAAAGGCTTGGTGGACTGGAAGCAGAATATTGTGAAATGCTCATCCAGTCCATTTCCGTTTTTTTACATCAGATTTATGAGGATGATGCTTTAAGGCCAGCAAAAGATTTTGAGCAGTAACTCACATGGGCACCAGGATCAAACTATAGCGATACTCTCTGTGAGTTGCACCGTGTTAGAATGTTGATTGCCGCCAAAAAAAAAAAAAAAAAAAAAAAAAATGTTCGGTCTGATCAGTCAAGAGATGAGGGTTCTCTGTCTGACTTTCTTACCACGATCAGATTTCAGCAGATGATGATGATGGTTTACAATCTCAAAAGATAGCAGCATGACGAATTTTGATTGTCCCGCAATATGCTTCGTTGTTAGATTCCGAAACAATCTCGGTCAACACAAGCCTAGGTATACTAATATCAACCCCATCTACCTTGCCCCCCAGAACCTGCTCGCTCACCACCATCCCAGATTTTTTTGTTCTCTTCACTACAATGCGGGCACAAACCCTTCAACCTCCACCAACCCCTCCCAATCCTTGGGCCACTTCCCCTTTGGTCCCTCATCGCCCTCCCACCCACCAGCCATCATACCCATCGCCACGAGGAACCCGGCCGCATTAGGGAAATAAGGGGTCGGGACCCTCTCCCCTCCCACAGGGTAGCCCGCATCATCAAATTCGTATTTCTCATGCAGCAGATAGCTCATGGCCCCATCTGCCCTCCCCAGCCTCAGCTCATTCATAGCCAGCATGGCGAAATCCCACCCGTAGCTTTCTTCCAACCTCCACGTGCTCCGAATCTTGTCGGCTGTGGCTCTCGCCACGTCGACGTCAACATCCGGCGTCGGGGGGAGCAGCCCAAAGATGCCTGCCATGCCCGGGTGGTCGAAGGTCGTTTCGGGCGCAACCCACATGTCGGGAATCGAAGGGTAGGTCACGTAGGTCCCGTTCTGGACCGGCAGAGGGTGGAGGTTATCCCTGACGCGGATCCAGGACTCGGGGGCGCCGGCGGTGCTGTTGAGCCGGAGCTTCCAGTTTATCGCCGTCGTCAGGCCGAACTTCCAAAAGGCGAGCTCGAATATCGGGTTCGAGGTCGAGTTCGGCGGCGTGTTCTCCGAGACGGAGTGCAGAGGGGGCCCCAGGTCGTAGTACCCCGTCGACGAGTTGAGGTAGGCGTACGAGGCCATGAACTCGGCGCTCTCGTGCAGGATCCGATCCCACTTGAGGAGGACCGCCGTCTTGTCGCCGGCGGAGGAGGAACGGTATTCGGTCTCGGCGAGGTAAAACGGAACGGGCTGCTGCCAAATCAGCAGCGCGTTTATCTCCCCGGGGGCTGAGCGGCCGGTCGGGTCCGTCATCTTCCCCCAGCGGGCTCCGGAGTAGCCTTGATGCTCGGCGCGGGAGATGCTGGAGTTTAGGAGGAAGGAGTAGGTGGAGGGGAGCGAACGGGAAAACAAGGGAAACAGGTTCCACCGGGCAAACGGAAGGAGGTGCCAGAGAACCATCTCGAGATGGAATTTACCGTGCCACCCGTTGTTCACTAGGCCTGATTCCTGGGGAGGGAGGTTGGAGGCCGAGTTGACGGTCGTCAGGTAGAGGGAGGTTACGAGACGGAATTGCAGGGTTCGCGCGGATGGGGAGGGAACGGAACGGAGATCGATGAAGGCGGAAGTTGAGAAGAGGGTGGACCAGAACGTCGTCGAGGATGAGATGATGAGGTCGGTGCTGGGAGGGAGGCTGGTCAAAGGGTTGGGGGAGAAGGTTACCGAGAGGTTTAGAGTCGAGGAGGATGAGGGAGAGGAAGGGGCGAGGATGTATCGGTGAGACGAGGGCGAAGGGCGGGTGATCAGGGCGTCCAAGCCTTCCCATGATACGGTCGCGTAGTATGTCGTATCGTCCAGGGTGTGGGTGATTTGAGCGGAGCGAGGGGAGAATTGCTGGAGGGTAGTCTTGTGAAGCGAGGTTCGGTTGTAGACTCCTACGAAGGGTGCATTGAACTTGTCCTTTGTTGGATAGGGGAAGTCGAAGAAGATACCTAGGCCGGTTTGCAGCAGGGTTGAGTTGATAGTGACGCCTATGCTGTCTGAGTGCGGATCGGCAGAGGTAGATACTTGGATCGATGTGCCATTGTACCGGAAGGATGAGGTTAGGATCCCCGCCCACATGTCGAGCTCTTGAGTTTTGTTCTGGAGATCATCTTCGGTGACTTGGGTATCAGGACCAAAGTCGAATCCGATTCTTCCTAGGTTGATTCGATGAGGATTCTCCCTGAGCCAGTTGGAGATTTCAGGTTGATCCGGGTTTGGCTGCTCATAGTTTACCAGTCTGTCATGTGTCCACCAGTCAAGTCCAGTGTAGTCTTGTGTTCATGTTAGTGACCTGTATCCTGTGCCTAGAGACTGTGGAGAGGGGGAGGGGGGGGGGGGGAATACCTTCCGGGGATGTCTGTCCAGGTGTCGTTGGTAGACTAAAGTTATGCCATCCCCAAGTTGACAAAGTGGCATACGGCTTGAAGGTTTGAAGACCAGTAATGTCCGCACCAAAGGCGAAGTTCCCGTTGCCTACTTGCAAGGGAGTTGTGTCGGAGCTGGCGTTCCGCCTCACGCTCGACTCTCGCACTATCTGACGTCGTCTTTCAACAGATATTTTCCCCTCCGCGATGGAGAGGACCAGGGTAAGAGCACCCAGTAGACGCATCATTATTTTTTGACAGAGCTAATGGAGCCCGAGATTGTTCTTGACATGTGTGAACAGAAAAGGCCGACATAGAAACTATATTAAGTCTACCCTGCTCCATAACCTCCACTTGCTGATTCCATTCTACCAAGGGTTACGGACTTTTGCTTCTAATCATCCATGGATCCATTAACCCGGGAAGCTTAGAAGTCTCCAAGAACGGGGGATAATGTGGGGAATACACGTTGCAAGAGGATCATAGTACTCTGGTTGGAGGAAATATCCATTGAGGCTGATTACAAGTTCCGTGCCGGGAAGGAACCCGAGAATGGCAAGTGGCGGCCCATCTAGGTATGATGATGTATCTGGCGAGGTGCTCTAAAATGCGAGTCTAACGACACATTATCTGGAATAAATATTAGATAGCAAATATAAACGTATGGCTCGCTACATGTAGTGAACTGGAATTCTCTTTGAGATCCTGTCGCAGCTTGCTCAAGTAAAACACCAATGCAGATCTCAGCAAATAATAGAACAAATTAGATTAATACTATACCCCGTTGAATATACTCAAATCGATAAATATTTCCCTTCTCGAGGGAGACAAAAAAACTACTAAAAAAAACAATCTCTACAAGCATCCATCCACCGCCCCAATGCCCCCCGTTTTCGCTGGCGTTGATAAGCGTCCGATATCCCATCCCATCGTTCATTTTTGGGCCCCCTCCCTCCGCTTAAGAGCTTCCTCCAACCGTCAACGCTAATTATACTTTAGAACATAACATTGTCCTTCCTAAACTTCCACCATACAAAAAACACAGTGCTAAAGCTGCTAGTACAAAGTCGAAACATGGTGTTCCAAACGTTTCTGTCCTATCGTCTTATGTGTGATAATGCTGCTTGCTCGAAGGAAAATTGCCGGAAGAAAAAATAAAAAAAAACCGACAACAATCTCCGCGTGGAAAGAAATCATTTGTGGCATCTATGTGCTGTATATCGTGTTGCAGATACTCGATCGGCTTACAAATGCCACCATTATCGCAGATTTGCCCTTATTTGGCCGAATATGAGTGATGGCCTGGTGTCCGTCCACCATGTTGACGTTACCCAAACGGCGACTAATAGAAATGATAAACACCAGCTGTTGATAGCCTTTCTGACTGGTTATCTCCAATCCCTTTTTCCCAACTCCAGAAATAAAAAAAAAGCCGCCCCAAAAGAATTGATAAACAACCAAGGCAACAATCGCGGGTATAATAGCTACCAATCAATAACTCTTTTTGCCACCCCAAACACAAAGGAAATATAGCCCTCATGACGAATAAACTGAGTTGAGAAAAATGGGCTGATGGCAGTTTTGGCGACTGAAATCCATCCCTTAACAGAAACTCGGCTTCATCAACACGCGGTACTCGATAAAGTCCTCGCCGTCAATGTTAATGATGGTGCCTGCGCTGGCAAGTCTTCCAGCCAAGGGCCCGCTCTGCTTCCGCTCGTATTTTATGCCAGCGTATATTTTTGTGTCTTGGTCGCCAGCTGGAATCCTGGATTTCTCCTGCGACTCCCAGATGCCGTTAAGCTTCCCCACGTGCTTCGCAAGCTCGGCCTTCCTGATTGCAGCAATGTCCGGTGCTTCTTGGGCACCGTCATCACGCCTACTGCTCCGACGGTTCTGGATACGCTGAACACGATCCACTTCTGCGTTGGCGACTTTGGAGATGCGCTTCTCCAGAGCGTTTGGAGTGGAGGGAGCCGGAGCCCCCCGGTTAGCTACACTATACTCTATATCGGGGAGGGTTTTGCGCCCGCGAAGGCCGTTCTGACGAGGCGGGGCCGGGGTGTTGTCATCAGACTCCTCGGCGGGAAGCACAGATTCGTCATTGGCATCTCCCACTGACAATACCTCCTGCTGAGCAATCGGAGGGCCGTGGGGAAATCCGGCTGCAGTGTTCTGCTGCACACGCTCTTGAGCTTCGTAGACGGCCTTGGTCTCGTTCTCCACGCGTTGGTCGGGAGTTTCACCTTGGTCAATCTGGCGCTGACGAACCCTACAATACTCCTTAAGTTCGTACCGAGTGAGATTGCGGAGATGAGAGTCAAGCTCACACTCATCGAACTGAATCTTCCAGAGAGCACCGGCACCCGAGGGGAAGACTTGGTCAATAATAGGTCGACCATCGCGAGTCTCGCGGCCCAGTTTGGTGCGAAAGGTGTCATTAGTGCCAATGACACCGTACACAGCGTGTTTGTCGACCGGATTGGCGGCCCCTGAGGCCTTCCAGTATCCTATTTGGATTGAGGTTGGTCGAGTGCCAGGAATCGGTTTCGCAGGTTGCGGCCTGACCGGCGCGGGAGACGAAGCCGTAACCTTCCGGCGCTTATTCTCCTGGACGGCGGCATGCTGAGGAGCAGCGACAACGTCAGGGAGTTCTTTGCCGTAGGCAACGGGAGGCGGGACGTTGGAGGCAGGTGGCGGATTAGTCGCCACGTGCTGGCGCGCCAGCTCGATAGCTTCGCTGTCCTTGGCAGCCTTCTGCTGCGGTGTCTCATTCTTCAGCGTGTTGGCAGCGCGAATGCGAACAAACTCCTTGATGACATGCTGATTGAGGCCGACTAGGTGCTCATCAAAGACTACCTTGTCAAACGTGACCCAGCTGCCGCCTGGCCCCTTAGGGACTGGGTACTTCACCTTATCTATAGCGCGGCCATCCCGAGTCCTGAACTGGCTCATGGTACGGAGACGCTCCCTGGTATCGATAAATCCAATGACGATGTGCTTGTCCGCTGGATCAGGCAGGGTTGAGTCCCTCCAGTACCCAATGATGACATTGCTAGCATTGCCAGAGCCGTGCTTCTTGGTGCGATCACGGGCGAGCGTACGTGGCTCCTGCTCCTCAATTGCTTCCACGGTGTCATCAGCATCGTCCACCTCGGTGTACTTGGTGAATGTGCGCTTGCGCCTAGACTCAAGCACGACGGAGTCATCAGTATTAGTCATGGTAACGTCGCCATCTTCCAGTTTGGGTGATGACTTGTTGTGGTGAGTGTGAACGATAATCTCGTCCTCGAGGGCGTTAACAGGCGCGCTTGAAGTAGCACTCATCGTGTCCTCGGCAGCATCCCCTACTGTGCAGTCGGTCCTGTCCTCCAAGACATCATCCATGGGTGAATCGGGAGGTGGCGACAACTCTTCCACCATGTGGTCCATGTTGTCTTCCTCGTCCAGGGCACGAGCGTCTTTAGGAGTTGCGCTAATATGGAAGATAAGTTAGCAGATAATCCAGATGAGAGCTGGTGTGCCGTGCTAACGATCTCGAGTATATACGAACAGGGAGGGTAAAGTGAATCACGGAAATACAAGGATCAATGACTGTTCTCATGCTCAAAATGTTAAATCAAAAAATGCGCGTTGAAAGGGTGAGGGGATGGATGAGCTGCTGTCGCTTGAGATAAACCCATCAGAGACAAAAGCCGACTTCAAGTCGCTCGAGCTGGTGGATTTGGTGGGAAGAAGTAAATTGAGCACGTCAGTCGAGCGACTTCTCGAACTGAAGGCCAATCAACGCTATCGATAAAACTGAAAGATGGGAGAACAGCTGCAGCAGTCACGGGATATGAAAGATTCAACCCGGGTCTCAAGCAAGGCAGGAAGGGTCAGAAGGGGAGGAGCGACTCGAACAAGAGGTCCGTGCTGAGTTCGAGAAAGGTGAGGAGGGTAAGAACGAAGGCAAAACTTGACCCGACTTCGGACAGTTTCCAGGCTTCCATCCGATGCCAATTTCGTCTTTCTTCGTTTGAGTACTTCAGGGCTGCCAGTGAATCGGCATGAGCAGTTTCAAATTTGACAGAAGTGTAATTACCTCTGTACAGACTCCTGTGTCACAGGTGTTTGGATGATTGGTGACTGAGAGATTTCCACATCGCTGTTATTCCTTTCTTGTTAGCCCATACACCTGCAATAAACAAAGCTGCCCGTCGGCGGTTGAAACAAAGTTTTGGACTTGCCTGGCTGACTGTGGCTCTGTGGTGCCAACTCTTGAGAAGTGACACTCATGTTAGCACAGTTCAGCTCATCACACCGCAGCGGGAGGGCCATGGCCAGCTCCGGAACACATACTTTTCAACATTTTCTACCTTGAGTTGGCTGTCATCATTGAGGTTGCCGTTTGGTAAAATGGGTGCTGGTGATGGTGATCTATATGCGGGGAGAGGAGAGTCTGTAATTGTTCTTGCTGGATTGGCGTCACTGAGCGCTCCGTTGTGGTCCGACATCTTTAGGAACCAAACGAGAAGTTTAATAGCACAAAAGCGGCCAGACTGCTTAAGCTGTTAGCATCGGAGCATAGACCGTCCGGAAGAAATATGAATAAAAAGCAAAGGAGACGAGAGGAAACAATTCAACAACACCGTCAGACAGGTTGTGCAGGGGGAGAAAACTGTCGAGTTCCACCCAACATGCAGTCATATCGCCACAAGCCACGAGCCACGGTTAAGTGAACCCACCCAATGTATGATGACATTTACTTACGGGGTAAGAGCAAAAGACTAAGAGTGTAATGTGTGATAATGCTAAGTAAGGAGGAGAGTGCAGGAAAACTGAGACCACTGTCAAATCCACCTCCAGGGTCTGTGTCCAAGAGAATGCTTGGCGCGTCACTGTATATAAAAAGACAAGACGCCGTGTATATTGCCTTTATTCAAGCTCTGGTGATGATGATGATGATGGTAATGATGATGATGATGATAATGATGATGAGAACGATGAGGACGAAATTTCATTTGCAGTATAGAGGTTGGTTTCAATCGATCCATTCAGTACCCGGCCCAGGTGCCAGTGAGTTGGTGACTCGGCTCAGGACGCGCCGAGCCCACTCCTAAGGTTGCTTGATGGCGATTGGGAATGAGCAACCCCGTGGGATGCGCGACTAGGAAGTACGATATGAAATCTGTGTCGTACTAGGTGATGAAAATTGTCGATAAGCTTCAAAGTTCATGAGTATTAAAACGAGGAGGCAATAAACCGAAAGGAAATATGACGAAAGAACGGAAACGAGGAGAGAGAAAAAAGAAAGCGTGGTGGGTGATGAATGTGGGAAGAGATATAAATGATAAATGATAAATTGAAACACAAGGTTAAAGAAAGCCAGCTCGGCAATCCAACTCTCCTCTCTCCTAGGAGTGAGAGGCCGTGCTTCTTCCACTTGTATGCGACAAGTACAGGTACATTATTACTCGATAGGATGGTGGGATGATTCACCTTCTTTGTTCAGCCAAATTGCGCCAGCTAGGCATAAGCGAGCAAATCTGCCAGGTTCCACCTCTGACTGTTTGATGCTAACATGAAAAACTCAAAAGAGAGCTTGGGTTTTTTTGCAGTAATTGATACCGCTCACAACGTGATGTGTTCTTGGGACGTGGAAGGATGATCACAAAAACATCTCCACCATGTATGGATTAGGCCAAGCCTAATTGGGTTTTTTTTTTCAGGTTAGTTAGGCGATGAGGTATGCTAACAGGATTAAGTTTGCCATTGCGCCTTTTGCAATTTTTGACTTTGAACATCCACGGGGGGGGGAAGGAGTGACTTGTTTTTTTGGGACTGTTCTCGTTTGGTTCCGGAGGTAGATGCCATAATGCAGGGCACTGAAACATGCTGCTGTGTCTGTCGCGACAAATTGATGCAAACAGTCCTGAGTTACCAAAACCGTTCAGGTGGTGCTACACGAAATTAATGATAACGATCTTCACTCTCTTGTCATGGCTTGCCTGGGAGTGAGCCCGTTACACCGCCAGAATCGTATACAAAATTGATAGCCTGGATGAGCTCTTCACTTTCACCGGTTCTCTATCCAAAGCTTGACGAAATTGAACCAATTACTTCTCGTCTTCACCCCCAAAAACTTTGCAACAACAATCTCTCTCTACTTCTTTTCATCAATCATCATTAACAGACGATAAAAGTTCTTGTGTTAAAGCGACCCACCCTTCCCCATTACCACCAGAAATCATTGGTCGGCTGTAAGAATGCAACTTCAAAGCATGGACAAAATGCAGCCTAAAATCACAAAAACCAGGTCACCAAGACGGGTTGCGACGCAAGAAAAAAAAAATCCCATAAGGCTACTTTTACCTTTCTTCGACAAGGATGGTGATGGTGATAATGAATTTCTGTGTGATTTTCCCGGCAAAGTCTCTTGGGGGTCATCTCTCTGATAGCTCGGTTGCCTCTGCCTCGGCCTTTTTCTGAGTGGTTCGAGTGGGACCACCCAAGTGTTTTCTTCTTCTACTTCTACTTCTCCCCCTCCATCCTAGCTAGTCTAGCTAGATAGCAATTACCCAATTCTCTTCGTCACAAACAGGAAACGCATTTCTTGCCACACATGCTTTTTTTTTTTTTATTTGACCCAGATCCTTGGATGTCCTCTAACCAATTCCACAGCAAAGTGTATAAAAAAAACGCCACTTTGTTATTGTGTGATAATAATGACAGAAGAATCCGTGATAGAACTCGCCATTACAATAGCTCGTGTCACAACCCAACAAGAATTCCAAAACAACACATTTTCTGTCTTTGACCGATTGATTGATTCACTGACTGACTTGTGAGAATGACAGCAACAACATACAAAGAAAAGAAAAGGCCCAACAGTCTGTAATTTAAAGGTCTTTTCAAAGAGCCGGCGGCAAGGGGGAATTAATGTCTCGAAGCAAACATGCAAACAGATTTCCGAGACTTTGTTCTGCCTAATAACATAAAATAAAAATAAAAGACCCCGAGACGGATGAGTGACCTTGAAACAATCAAGACTTCCATCTACCCATTTAGCTCAGCTCATAATTTATTCCACCACACCTATAGCCAAAACCTGACCTCAGTTCATTGCCTTGCCTTTGCGACACTATTCCAACGGCTCATCGCCCAAAACCCAAAAAAAAAAAAAAAAAAAAAAAAAAAAACATAAAACCCTTACGGATTCCGTCAACAGACGTGGAAATTACTCCAAAAGGCGTAAGCTACCACCGCACGCACCCAAACAATTCGAGAGTAAGGAACGAGACTCTGACTCGTATGTTATCAGTGGCAATGTTGCAGCCACTGCAATTGCCGAGTCTCTTGCTCCAAAGTCTGAACGGAGCTGTTAGTTCCTATCAACTCTTCAAGGTACTGGCTGTGCAACAGTTAATCTATGGCTCTTGGTTCATAGCAACCACCTTAAATCTTGCACTTATAGGTGCCGCATATGCAGTAACCGGACGCAACAGGTAGTATATAATTATCCAGTATCTAGTCAGCTTTTAACTTTCATTCGGCAACATTGAACAGCAATGACGTTCTCTCCCCCCTCCCCCCCCCCCCAAAAAAAAAACCAGCCCATACCAACCTTTGCATCCTCTAACATACCCAGGGTATCATAAGCCTTTGTCTATCGTGACTATATCCAACACAAGAACACATCTCTTTGATAATACAAGCAAAGATCACCTTCCAGTCCTTCCTCTACTTCCACTACTCTTCCCCCCTCGCCCGCCGCCTCTTCCTCCTCTCCGACCTCCCCTACCGCCCCCCTTGCCCTTGTTCCCCCCAGTATTCCGAGTATCGAACCTCTCATAGATCTTCTCCTCCCCAAACGCTGCTTCAGCGAACCTCATATAATTAATAACCCCATGATCAACGACAGCAACCAGCACATTTCTATGTCCGTGCTTCAATCTCGCGTATATCCTGCCAGGGCCAGTCCACTCCGGCTTTCCAGGAGCCAAGGGGGTAGCCTCTATCAGCGCCGAGATCTCTCCAAGTTCCGGGACGTTCGTCTCCTGCGCGTCCACAACCGATAGGTAAAAATCTGGCGGCGGGTGTCTCAGCTTCGTCCACTTCTGTGCCGACTTCCAAACGTGATAATGAATCTCGAACGGCGGCTCCGCCTCTGAAGTGACCGTCGCGGACGGTTTGTGAAACGGAACTAGGCTCATCTGCCTATAAATTGAGGCATAAGATCGATGCAAGCCAGGCTGGACTAACGGTCCGAACGGCTTCGGCTTTGTGGTTGTGGCAGAACCCAATATCTCCGTAAACCACTCCCAAAATCCCAATCCGTTTTTCGTCTGCTCCGCCTGCTCTGTTTTAGGTGGCGCCCGCAAGACATTATACCCGCACCTCTTCAAGTTTGAGTAGACCTGAAATTGTCTGAGCGAAACCTTTCCCCTCTCCCCGTCTTCGCCTATCAATAAGGCGTACGCAGCTTGTAGACTCAACGGTAACCCTTTGGCGTATTCATCACCTTCCTCTTCCTCCTCCTCTCCCTCCCCCTCTTCTCCCTGTACCCCCTCTTCCGTCTTTGCCTTCTCAACCGGGAAGACCACTTCCAACCCGACCTTTGGCCACCACAAATCCAGACTCCCCCTCTCAACAAGGTACAGCGCCTCCTCAGGCAGTAGCCAATCCCTTCCCCTTGCCGGCTTCCCCTTCTCTTGACCCGTCACAGCCCTCCCAAGATTTTGCGTCGCCGTGTTTGAGCCCTCAAGAACCACCACCCTGTCCCTTATGTGGCCCCACGCCTTTCCTTCCTCTCTGGTCTCGCTGTACCCCTCCCACCACTCAGGGAAAACCCACCCCCTGACCAGGTTACCAGAGGAAGCATGCACCCTGGTGTAACTCAGCACCTCGCCCATCGCGTTCCTGCTCGCCTCTAGCGCATTGGTTTGCAGGAGAGTCCCGTGTGACTCAAAGTCTTTTTCTCCTTTCCGTATTGTTTGTGCGGATACGTGGGCGTTTTTCTTAAAGAGGCGGAAGTCCTGAGAGGAGGGACCCTCGTCTTCTAAGAGGTCTTCGGGTGTGGGCGCGTCTTCGGTCGTGGCCGCGGGGGTTTGGGAGGAACCATTAGGGGGGTTGAGGGAGGATGAAAGGGATAAGGTGGGGTTGTCATCGTCGTCGAGTGGCATTGTTATCGGTTTGGGGATCGGTGCACTTTCGGTGTGAGTATTTGTGAAAAATGCCAATTGATGAGGGAGTTGTATCAAATTTCGTATAGGGCCGTGCCTCTAGAGGCCAAAAAGAATTAAAAAAATTTCTAAGTGTTCCGTCGGGAATGTTGGAGGAAAGGGAAAGGAAAGATTACATTTTTGGAGAGTCGCTGCTGAAATCTCCAACGATAAGCAGAGGACTCCACTATAAAACCTTGTAGCTACCTGGGGTAGCTCAATTACCCCTCCATGCACCCCGCAAGCCTCAACGCAGCGCTATGGAACATAACTTAGGCACCACTCCAGCCAGCTATAACCATCTGATATCAAGGCAAAGTGGCCGAGTGGTTAAGGCGCTGTGTTTAGGAATTTTCTCCTATTATCCGCAGTGGGAAACCTCGCGAGTTCGAATCTCGTCTTTGTCATCAATCTTTTTTTGTTGTTTCAATATACCTACCCTCTCGGATGATGGGTATGCTCTGTCCAGTTTGTATTGTTCCTCTCTTCTCACCTTTTGGTCCACGAGAGAGATCCAACCGATCCTCCACCTACTCGTTGTCCGATTAAGCCCTGAGCTAGCCATATTGAAGCTTCAGGTTAATTACCGGAAAGATTATTTTTGAAGCTGGCTCATGATTTTCTGGTTTCGATTCTGGTTACAACTCTCCAGCTCATCCGCCCTTCAATATCCCTTGCTACGCTCTTGATCATTTACATCATCTCTTATATGTTCTGTCGTAATTTAATCATCATTTCTCAACTAGTTATAACAAACATTCAAGAAGCTGAATACGGCCTTCATATTCGCATCAAACTTATACTTATACAATGTCCCTGTCGGGATGAATAACTTCATAGAACAGTTCATCCACTCCTAGTTCTACTTCGCACAAATCTGTTGTGATCCGAGGCTAATCTCAACGACGGAACTCCAAAACCTTCGAGATACCGAGCCATATATAAAACGCCGGGGCAATCCGTAGATGCCCATACCCAAACGACCCCAAGACACAACAAGATAGAGCCGTGTATATGTGTATAGCCGTTACCGAAATTCCCCAAATATCCCAAGAGAGGCAGACCTGTCTTTCTGCTCTTCCTTGACCAGAATAGTTCGCTTCTATGTTTTGTCTCTGTTCATCTCCTCATCTTGTCGAGGCAATCCAGCCACTCCAAGCAATCACCCCAGGCCAACCGTGCGGATGTGTATCTGCTGCTGTGTTTCCCGGTGATTGTCACAATGCTGTATGGCAGTTGCCTAGTCCGGCTGCATGGCCAAGCTTTCCATTTCCCCGTTTCCCCATCGCGCGGTGGTTCGGCTTGGGATTCGGGCCGCCAGATAGTTTGGCAGAGGATGGAGACACCAAAAGTGTTCATCCCCAATTTTTGGTTGTCAACCAACCTCTTGTTTGCTTCTCTCGGCCCCCCGACCCCTCTCTCCTCACTCAATCAGCATCTTCTTGACTCCTCCAACCTCACATAACCCCAGATGTCGGATAGCCTCTCTCTCGTGGGCAAGCACAATTATTCGTTCGGGGAGCATGGGGTTATTTGGATCAATATGTGACGCGTCTTTCGCCGCCTGCTCAATGGCATCCATTTCTTCTTTACATGCTTGCTGGTCCATCGGACATATCACAATTGGTTGCCGTAATGTGATATCTCGAGCCGAGGTCATGTGAGCCTGCAAAAAACTGTCAGCAATCTCTAAATATCTTGAATGATCAAGTGGTAACAACTGACCTTGATGCTCAAGAAGAACTCGATTTTGTAAAGTGTGGATGACGTAGTAAAGCTGGTAACCTCATAGAGTGGGAACCCAGGCTTGCCCCTTTTTATTATCCCATCTGGATCCCTCAGGTCCCGCGCTGGGAAAACAAGCCCAAGGTTGGTGACGTATCCGGACTCGGTCATCTTGGTCCCCACCGTCTGAGTGTGCTTCGCAATCTTGTTGATCTTTTTCGTTGGCTCATCACCCTCCGGATTAAACGTTATCTCTTCCTCAATAGCGAGCGTAATCTTTTGTATCGTCACCCTCTTCGCCTTACTCAACCAGTCTGGGTTGGGTGACAGTTTGATGTACACCGTTATTGGATCCAATGGGCCATAGCTCCATTTTGGAAGGGATATTCCCAGAGTTACCACATTGTCTGCCGTCACCATTTTGCTTTCCGGTCGGTTATACATGCCGAAGGTCGAAAGGGTATCGTATCGCTGAAGCGGTATGGGAAAAGTATATCGGTTCTGCATGCTCGAGCCTTGCTGTACTGTAACGACCAACTCATAATACGTCTCGGCGATTCGACTGGGTAATTGAAGACTGGCTGGCGGGATGCGCCGGTTTACTTCTTCTCCTCCTCGCCCAAATGGGATAAATATTTGAAACGGCAAATCCATTGCGATGACACTTTCGGCCTCCTTTCCAGACACACACCGAAATAATAACACTTCTTTCCCGACCAGATCCACCGTCTCTCGTCTCGGTGTGCCGAGATGTCTCTTTGCCATATTTTCCGCCGCTGGATGTATCGTTTCTCGTCGCTGCAAGCATATCCGGACCATGGAAACATTTACTGGAGCTGAGTAGCCGGCGCTTGGTCGAATTTCTACCTTTCCTACTATTCGAGGCTGTGACTGGGTGTGAGCAAGCTACCGTGTACACAAAACGCAAAAGTTGATTCTCGAACAGCGCGCGCAGAACGAGAACCTCGATTTCCAATATGACGTAGAATGCGAAAAGAAAGAAAAAACTCACCAGTGTCGCCGAGATTCCTGGGTATCCCACCAGGAAGCTGCTGTTTGGTGGTCCGGATATCCTCACGGTCGCTGGAGCATTAAGCGCATTCATTTCGCCGGTCTGGTCGTCTCCCCGACCGTGGTGTTATGATTTGACACGTCGCTACGTATACTAATTCGTCGTATTTCGTCGTTGTTATTTCATTCGCCAAAACGAGCACGGCGCGCCCTTCGCCGAGCATCAACACTGGTGGAGGGCCTGCAGAGGCCGGCAGCTCGCCTTGTTGGGCTGAACTTGTCCGAGATGAGGGGTTCGCTCGTCTGGTCGTGGTGTCTAATACCGTCGGCGCTGTAATATCGATGAGGCTGCTGAAGCTGCGTGGGCATGGGTATCACCATTGGCAACCCGTCTTGCAGCTAAAAAGCGCCCGGCGACTGTTGCGATCGAGGGTTGCGAAGTCGTCGGTTCCCGATTACGATCGTTTCAAGGTCTTCTGTGGGTAATGAACAGGGAAGGTTGTAGGATCTAGGTAGATGAAACGGGCACGGCGCCGTATCGCAAAAGACACAGTGCCGAAGGACGTTGCTGCAGCCCTCAGCAGGCTTGTCCTTTTTCGCAAGTCTTTGCGGTTTGGGGTACTTGGACTTGAACTTGGAGGGTTAGATGGGGGCCGAATAGAAAGACCCCTACCTACAGCCGCCGTCCGTCTTCTTTGTGTGTGTGTTTTTGTGGGTGTGTAATCAGCAGCCTTGGGGCGTTGGGTAACGCGAAGCAATGTTGTCCCGTCTGCGGCAAGACCCCTCAGACTGAACTGTACGAAAGAGACTCGTCACTTTTCTCCTTTCGGTAATTATATTGGCCAACGGGCGACGCTGAGGTTGCTAAAAAGACGATGGAGGGGCACAACCTGGAGTGGGAAAGGGCCCCGGGGGGCAGTGCCAACTGCTGAACCCTGTTCCTGGAGAATGGAAAAGGGCAAGCTGGAGAGGGCGGGGTGAGAGAGAGGTAAAAGATAGGAAGATGACCCAAGATACTGAACCCCTAGGATAAAAAAAAAAAAAAAAAAAAAAAAAAAAAAAAAAAAAAAAAAAAAAGAGGGCTGAGAAGTTTCGAGAGAGAGCGAGACTGTGCAAGCAATTCGCAAAAGTGGAAAAGGGGAAAGGCGTGGCAGTAGCCTTGCGCTGACGATCTTGATGCTTTTGCCGAGCGAAGTTCCTGGAAAACAGACAATGCTCTCCAACAAGTGGCTCAGCTACGAACAACCTTGCTTGGTATAACCAGGGCAACCCCGGACTTCTGTAGGTGGGTGGGATGCGATCCCTTCAGTGCGCTAACAGAGCTGACCAAACATCATCCAAATCCCATTTTTGAATCATCCCGCCTCTTGTCCGTCAACACACCTAACCTCCTAATGAATGCAGGCCGGTTCCTGCATCGGTCTAGCTCCATTCACTGACCGATTCGTTCTGTTCAGAGCAAATCAACCCTTCTGGTGGAAGTCGTGACGCAGAATCGAGAGTGTGGGTGGAGAGTGGGGTGACCATTGCAGTTCGGCCGTTTTCTCCATTCGTTCACCAATCTTTGTTGACTTTGCGCCGGCAACGCAAAAAACATTCTGCATCAGTTTTAACCAACGAGGTTGTTGAAATAACTACCAAGCGTTTGTTTCATCGCTTATTAGGTACCAAACGTCTCATTTCATGGGCTGAACCAAAATCTCACCCTCCCTTGAGACCGTGAACCACGACCTCCGCACTGTGTGCAGGTATGCCGACATCCAATATCTGTGATTATCAAGGGAGAGAGAGCATTGCGCATCGATCTGAGCCTTCACATTGAAATTCAGGAAAGATATATATTTGATCGAAGCTTAACAGTTTCTAGAAGCACGAAGCGCAATATACGATTGGATATCCCATGCATCTGATTCCGATACAATGTATATTTATAACCACGTGCCCATCCATGCCTTTTCAACACACAGCCAACAGCGACAAAGTGTTACAGACCGGGGGGTGATTTTAACTGCTGGTCATAGCTCCACAAGTGGCTTGACAAGCTAAGACTTTTGTGGTCCCTTCCCCAAAACGACGTCAATGGACGATGGTCCAGAACAACCAAAACGGCGCGCCAACTTTTTACCTTTATGAATGTCGATCTCGAAATCCACATGGTTAAAAAAACAAAACAAACAAACAAACAAACAAACCTAGAACCACACCCATCATCACGACGGGCCACCACTTTGCCCACAATGTCCGTAACACTTCACACAACACATGGCGATCTCAAAATCGAAATATTCTGCGAATCAGTACCAAAAACAGCCGAAGTACGTTCTTTCCCCTTCAGGCCCCCCCCCCCTCTCCCTCTCTCTCTCTCTCTCCATTTTCCTCTCTCTAACTCGTTTCCCCTTCGGTAGAACTTCCTCGCACTCTGCGCGTCCTCCTACTATAACTCCTCCCCATTCCACCGAATAATTCCATCCTTCATGGCGCAAACCGGCGCGCCGGCGGCTCCGTCCCCGCCCGACAACCCAAAAGGCGGCAGGTCGATCTACGGCCCGACGTTCGAGGACGAGATCCGCCCCACCCTGAAACATCACGAGAGGGGGATAGTCAGCATGGCCAATAAAGGTCCCAACACGAACGGCTCGCAGTTCTTTGTGACGTTTGCTCCCGCGCCGCATCTCGACGGCCTCAACACGGTCTTTGGCAAGCTGATCGGCGACGAGAGCCTGGCGACCCTGGCCAAGATCGAGGCCGTCGAGGTCGACAAGAAGGGTAAACCGGAAAAGGGCAAGGAGCCGAGGATCGAAGGGGTGACCATTCATGCTAATCCGCTGGCTACGTGAGGGGCAGGAGAACGAAAAGAGAAGAAAAGATGGGGAAAATGAAAAGAAAGGGCAAATTGCAAGGCACTATGGTATCAACCGGCCGACTTATTAATACTAAACGATAATCAGCCGGGATGACGGCACTGAGGTGTGAGCAGGGCAGACGCAATGGCTTTTGCTCGATGCTCCAATACTGCTCATCAAAGATGCCGTTATATATTAGTTGGACCTTGGCTATAGTTATGCCAAGGGAAAGGGAATGGGGTTTCTCAAAAGCACTACAAAACGCCCAGCCGAGCTTGGTTGGCAGTTGCGAGGCAGCAAAACAAATTGCCAACCAAAGACAGAGAGGCATTAGAGAGGCTCGGGGTGCCGTTACGCGAGGCTGAACACAGGAGGGCGTATCGTCTGGCGGGGTGATCTCCGAAAGCAGATGAGACCAAGTGTAGAAAACGCATAAGAGTCTCATCCTCCATCAAAGATAAACGCAGACCCAAACAAACTATTAAGACCTCTTTAGGTGAAAACAATACACGAACTTGAGAAGGTCATAACGCATCAATACTATCTATTTAATTATTTTCTTACTTTCCCTACGCGCCATGCATATCCATTTCCGATATTCTCCTGGAAAAACTCCATTGACTTGCCACTTCCGTCGAAAAGATAAAAAAACCAACCGAACCACCTGTACCATTTGTCAATACCTCCCAAATTCTCCTCCCATATTCAACATCCTATGATCCTATGAGAAATCCCAAATCCTTCGAAGCATTTTTTATGCAGCGCTTTAATATGTTTACCTTGTTTGATCTTTAGGCTCGCTTGTTTGTTATGTTGCTTTGTCATCATCATCATCAGTGTGAGATAGAGAGGAAACATATTAAAAAAAAAAAAAAAGGGGGGGGGGGGATATCTAAATAAAAAAAGCCTAGTGCGGGAGAATAAATAAAGAAACCACATGAGTAGAAAGTATCAACAACAACAACAACAACAACTAGCAAAGATTTTTTGATCCACCCAAATTCCAACCACCCATTCACCGCATCCTTTGAATCCGTTGTGCAAGTTTCTCATCTCCCATTTCCTATGTTGCCCCATTTTCGTGCCTACACTCCCGCATACACGCGCAACCGCAAAATAGGTAAAGTATTCTTTCCTGTCCTTTCGCCTCTTCCTTCCCTTCCAGTTCAATCTTTTTTCTTTTCTTTTCTTTTCTTTTTTTTTTTTTTTTTGGTGGCCAGATATTCCATGTATGTTTATACAGCTCGGAGATCCACGAGAAAGAGACAAAGACAAAGAGTTTGAGGGTAAATCGAGCCTAGCCATTCCCGCAAGCAGATAATAGGGCAAGTGTAGCCTAGCTCCTCCTCCCTCTGTAGGAACAGCCGTCAGAGGAGACCCAGCCAAACTCAACCCCTTTTTCCGGCCAGAGAGAGAAATTGACGATTAATATTCCCTCCTCCTTCTCTTAGTCCCCCTTTCTGGACTTGCAAGGCCATCCAACCCGCCATTCCCATCCCCATTATCCCCCGTAATCAAATCCGACCTAGCAATCTCCTCGGTAGCAGCAGGACTGGGCGTATTAGTCATTTCGACCCTCCCACCACCGCTGTTCCCGTTTAGGTTCCCACCGCTGGTGCCAGTGCCATTCGTGTGTTCGAATATCCCGTAATCGTCCGTCCCCGTCGTGCCGTCAAGAGTAAAGTTGAATTCTCCATTGCCATTACCATCGGCCCCCGTATAGTCCCCACCCACGTAGTCGCCAACCGTATCCAGCCCACCACCAGCAGTGACAATCGGATCCCCAAACGCGCTTTGGTTGAGGAACTGGTCAAAATCGACTGGAAAGTAGCCTTGGTTCTGATTTGGTTGTCCGCTTCCGTCCAGACCGGGAATTCGTCCAGATGGGCTCAAGGGTCCAAGAAGGCTGGATAGGTGATCGATTTCGGAGGCTTGCTGGCTTTGTAATTGCTGCAACTGGTCGAGCTGCATAGAAGATGCTTGGAGGTCTTCCAGCTGAGGAGGGATAGGCATGTTGGCGAGTATAGGGGAAAGCGAGAGCGGGTTGACCGGGTTAGTGGGAAGAGTGGTAGCTGACGTGCCTGCGGTGGTGGGTGGCATCCCGTTCGTTGATGCCGCTCCGGGCGTACTCGAGGCGCTATTCGCCATGATGCTAATCATCTTGTTGCGCTGGTCGTTGCTTATGCTCACGGGAGTTGTGGCTGCCACGTTCGGTAAGTCTATGCCGCTCGTGTTAACGTTCACTGCATTGGTATCTCTGATGATCTTCATCATCCCGCCCTGGGGATTGCTTTGGAGCTCGTTCTTGATATATGATGGTGAGGTGGTGTCGCCAGGAGAAGTATCGAAAAGCTCCGTGACCGTGCCCATCTGAGGCCTCTGGTATGCAGACTGAGCAGCAGGGGAAGGGGTGGCGGATGGTGACAAGGTTGCCGCTTTGCTCACATGGTGGACAGGGACGGGAGGAAGCAGCCGTTGTTGCCGTTTCGGCGTCCCTGTCGCGGTGACGTTTTGGGCCCGATTGACAAAGCCGCCCAAATCCACGGTAGGGATTGGCGGTTGACCATGTCCTTGGGAATTGGGAATTGGCAAGATGCTGGCCAACAGATCCTGTATGTTTTGTACCCCGCTCTGACCCTCTTCCAACGATTTCCTAAAGACGTTGGCAAGAAACGTGAGGATCGCGTTGATAGAATTCTCATGCCGCTCATGCATGCTCTGGAACATGACCGCTTGTTGATAGAGCTGCGAATGTTCTTGGCGCATCTTGCTGAGCATGCTGGAGATTGCAGCCTGCTGTTGTTGGAGCCTCTCCAGTTGGGTTTTTACCTGAATCAGATCCTTCTTTTGCAAGGGGGCGACTTCGCTAGCCATCGGCACTCTGCCGGGCTGGGCAGCTACGAGGTTTGGGTTGGTGTAAGTTTCCTCCACAGTCCCGTCTTCATCGCTCTCTCCATCACCGTCTTCCTTCTTGATCTTCTTCTTGCTGTTATTAGCCTTCGGTTTGTTGATCAGCCAGAGCAGGTTAGGGTGACCGCGGCGAAAGTATGGGTTGTAGTACTCGCTGGGGCTTTTGTTCTTTCTTTCACTGGCCTTCATTGAATTGTCCGAGAGCCCCACGCGCTTATGAAAGCCGTACATATTAAGTTGCCGTACAAATGATGCATAGTTGTTGTGTTTGAACAGTTCCGGGATCAAGGTTTTGGCAAACTCATCCTCGTCGATAACGATGAAGGAATCACCCTTGTCTGACCAGCGGATCAGGTCCGTGTTCCGATCTTCGTCCAAGAAGCTGTTGAGGGTTAACAATCTTTGCAAGGGGTTGGGGACTTCGGGAATAATATTGGCCATACCTGCTCAGTTTCTGGACGAACGGTGGGATTTGTTTCCGTTTTGCTTGGGCATCCCTCTTTGCCCGCTGCGCGAGTTCCTCGAGCCGGTCAATGTTCTCATGCTCGTCAACCGATGCGCTAGTTGGCGACTGAAGGAATCCGGGCGTTTCCCAGTCAGGCACCTGCTCAACAAAGGGGAGTCTGCCCCCCGAGGGTACCAGAGCGCGGCTGTTCTGCCGCCGCGCCAGCGCGTTCGAAGGCGCGGGGACGGGAGCTGTGTATGGGGCGGACGTCTGCAGCAACGCAAACTCGGTCACCGGGGACGCGGCTGGATTGCCAAAGTTGTTCGCATCCATGTTGCCGTTCCATCCAAACATGCGATCGGATTGTACTGGCGAGAAAGTCTGCTGGACAGGAATTGGGACCATCGACGACGAGGCTCCAGGTGCGGGTCGCTTCCGTGGGTTGTTGGGTGAAGACATAACCGTAGGTTGTGACGGGCACGCGCTGAGCCAACCGAAGTCGACTGGACGACGCCCCAGGGTCCCAGCAACAAATTGTTGTTTGCTGCGGCGCCCTTCTCTGCGGAGAACGAGTATGCGGTGTGGTCTCTCGATCGAAATCGACAGGCGGCAGGGGGTTGGTAATGGATGGTGGACGGTCGGTAGCTGGAACTTGTCACGCCGGGTGGGAACGATGGTATACGGGAAATGGACGTCAGGCTATATACTAATCGAGGCGAACAAAAAAGACTATAACTGCGTTGATGGGAACAGCGGTTCGGGGTTTAGTTCACTAGAATGGCCAGGATGGTTCGCGATTGTAATTGTCCCGGCTTGCGAACCGGTAGGTTTTCTTTGACAGGTGGTCGCAAACTATTGAATGCGATGTGGGCTATGTCTCGGAGGTGATGCGAACCCTCACATTCAATGTCGTGGTCAATGGAGCTTGTTGTCACTGGAGCCTCGACGGCAAGGTTCCCCGTGCGGGCTTCAGGGCTCTGCTTTGAACTGCCGGGATGATGAGGCAGATGGTCGGCGCCTCAGTATTGTACGCTCGGCAGTCTCTATAAGGGCGCAATAATGATTTTGTGGCTTGCCTCTGGCCACGGCTTGTACAGGGCGGAGCGTGGCTTTCTGAGTGGCAACTTCGCAGGTGTCGACTTTTAGCGATAGATTTGTTCAAGTTTAGCAGTCGGCGATGAGGCTTCTTTCCCGTCATAATGCAATTCCCAAGTGGGCTCTCCCGACGTGATCGCGATCAATACACCGATTTTCTCGCTTGGCCCGCCAATCACCTAACGTTAGCAGAGATAACGTATCCACAACGCGGGGTCATCTGTCAATTCTACCTCTGCTTTTGCAAAGAAAGACAGTGTCCTTGAAACAGGCCATACGGAGTAACGTATTTGGGAACTGGGCCTAGTTAAAACATATACATCTATATGCAACCAATCTTGTTCATCATTAGTAGTATTGTTATTATAAACAAAAAGAAATCCATGAAAAATCATCTGACAGTGAAGACCGTGCAACTGATTTGGCAACGTTCCAGACAACTTCCGCCAAGAAAGAAAGCCATTGTCAAATGCATCTGGACACATTTTCCAATACAACCGCCATCCTGATATTCCAGCCCAACTTGTCTCGGCTAGAGGAGCGAATGCCAACAGAGAGGCTAAAAGATATATCATATTCGGTCTTTCATTTGTTAGGCATTTGTTCCGGTTCGCTGAGAGCAAGCCCGAGTTGTGATCAGCTAGTCATGGAAGTTTTTTAGTGTTTTTTTTTCCCCTTATTTTGGAACATTGTTACTGTACGATATTGAGTGGGTTGCCCTTTCTAAACCTTTGGCCCTACGCAGCCGGTTCTCTCTCATACTTGTGGGATTAATAGCACCTTACGCAACCCATATACCCTGTGATAGTAAATTACCTACCTGTTTGAAAGGTCGATATTACAAGTACATGTCAGAACACACAAAGGCCAAACCCAGGTTTTTACTGTCAAGTACCACTGGGTTTCCTGCTGATTAACGACGGTCCCGCCGGTCTCTGCCGCGATCTCGGTCCCCGTCCCGACCTTGATCCCAGGCTCGAGTTGAACCTCCAGACCGTGCGTCACGTGCTGCCTTCTTTCCCTCTTTGAGCGTCTTTGCTTTCTCCAGGGGGTCAATCACGACAAGCTCTTCTTCAGCCTTTTTGCGGTAGCGAAGATCCTTGCCGAGCTTATCAACAGCAAAGCTCAGTTGGTGAGACATCCACCCTTCGTCATCGCTTTCCTCTTTCTCTTCCTTGTCCCATGCCCGGCAGCTTAGGCAGTTCGCGATAAAATGCAAATCGCAAACCTCGTCCTCCCCGTCCCCCGCGTCTTCTCCATTCCCATCCTCCTCGTTGATGGTCGGCTGCGCCGCATTTTTCTCAGCAGGAGCCTGCTCCAACTTTGATTTGAATGATCGGAGTAGGTCGAGCGCTGCCTGTTCCTCCCTAGTAGACGTACTGCCACCCCCGGGACGTCTTTTTCTTCCTCGCGTTGCTGTCTCTGGTATCATCTCCTCCAAGGCCGACCTTTTCTTTTCCTTGACCGGTTCAGTATAGATTGTCCGTTTCATAGACGCTTTAACTGCGGCTATCTCCTCATTCGTCCGCTCCAAAAGGGACTTCTTCTGGGGGGGTTCCCGTTCGGGACTTGACCTATCAACTTCTTGTCTCTTCGGTAGCTCCTTCTTTGCCGGGAGGAGTTCCGGAGGAGCCTCGCTCTCCTTTTCACCCTTTGACTGTTTTGGTGGAGCCTGTACTTCTTTGGGCGGCTCTGATTTCGTTTCTTTCATTGCAGACGACCTAACCGGCACCACTTTTTCTGCTGGCTCTTGTTCTTCCACATCCATGACAATTCTTGTATCAAATTTTGCCTTCTTGAGAATCGGAAGTTCGTCGGTGTCGCCTTCGTCGTCCCCGAAACTCAACAATTGCTTACCCCCTTTCCTCTTTTTCTGTTGTTTCTTCTCTGCTGGCGCGGGAGGTCTGGGAGCCTGTTGCCGTACTCTTTTCTCCCTCTTCTTCATATCATCAAACGGGTTGACCAGAATCTCGATGCGGGTGATTTTGATTGGGTATAATGGCCGCTCGCCGCCCTCTTCAACCTCCGCCTCGCCCATCTTTGCCAGATTATAGATGGTATCGCCAGCCACGCGCCCAAAAAGAGTATTTTTGTTGTTCAGTTCGTCGGCCTTGGCTAAAGTAAAGAAGAATTGGCTGCCGTTGGTGTTTGGTGTCCCCTCGTTCGCCATTCCAAGCAGACCTCGCCGATTAAATTTTAGCCGCGAGTGAAACTCATCCTTGAAGTTGATGCCCATGGGCCCAGCGTTCTGGCCTTTGCGCTGGTCCATCGGCCACGGATCCAGATCCCCACTCAATGCGCCGCCATCGTAGATGGACTCTCCTCCGTGTCCAGTGCCGGTTGGATCACCACCTTGAAGAATGAAACCCGGGATGAGGCGGTGGAAAATTGTGCCATCGTAGTATCCGTCCAAGGCAAGTTGCAGAAAGTTGCGGCAGGTCAGGGGCGTCTGTTTGGCGAAGAGCTCGACCGAGATCTCACCTTGCGTGGTGTGGATGATGGCCGAGGCCGTCGGCTGCGGTTCGAGATTGTAGATGGATGACATGGCTGGATGTTGGGGATTCTGCTTTTTTTGGTTTTGGTTGACAGCGAGTTCCTGGTGGTTATGGAACCGGTTGTGGTTGACAACCAGATCAGTCCGGCCCAGGTCCCGTCGCGGAAAGGTGCATGTGGAAGGTTCAAAAGTTTTGTACGAACAGCATTGAAGCTTCCCTGTTCCGCTGTAACGCCCGCCGCGTACGCGACATGCATGTGCACCAGCCACAGTTGGAGAGCAGCCAGCGGGCAGTTTCGTCATTAACAGTAATTACACTAATTACAATGTTGAAGTTCAAGACAGTGCCAAAATCAAAATGGACGTTACATATTGCGCCATTTAATTGAGATTAACAACATTCCACCTCTCCAATTGTTACTATTTCTTATGAGTGTATATATTCAATTGAATGTCATAGCCATAGCTGTAGGTACCTCTCCTCGCTATAATTATACACACCTGTGCCACATTTGCGGTTGGTTTGGCTACAAGTGGCTGTGCCGCATGCTTGGCGGTTCAAGTGCGGGGCCTGACACAGGGAAACTGGCTTATCACGGCCCAGCTTTGGCTGGGAGCTTGCGTCCTCGGCCAACCCACGCCTGGGGAGCTCTCTTTCCAACATCAACTGGAAGTTGCATCTAAACTCAACATAGCACCTAAGTCACTCCCCGACTCTCCAAACCAACCCCCCGAGCCGGCCTCGAGCATCGCATTGATAGATCGTCCCCCAAAAACATATCTGAACACTTTCCAATTACATCATGAGCGACCCTAGAGATCCGTCCTCGTACAGAGTGACGCCGAGGATCCGCTACAACACCGTCGGTGGTGTCAACGGACCCCTCGTCATCTTGGACAATGTCGGTTTCCCGCACCACAACCTCCCGCGCCAATAAGTCCATTCTTCTCTAACGGGCTTCCAGGTCAAATTCCCCAGATACAACGAGATCGTTTCCCTTACTCTGCCCGATGGAACGGTGCGTTCAGGTCAGGTGTTGGAGGCTCGAGGTACATTTCCCCACCACTCTGGCCCACTGCGCTCATGTGCTAACAATGTGCTGGGTAGGAAGCCGAGCGGTCGTTCAAGTCTTTGAGGGAACTTCGGGTATCGATGTGAAGAAGGTTGGTTGAACAAGCGCAATCCACCGAGTAGACAGGCCGCTGACATCATACCAAAGACTCGGGTGAAGATGACGGGAGAGAGCTTGAAGCTTGGTGTCTCTGAAGATATGCTGGGGCGCATCTTCGATGGCTCAGGCCGTGCAATTGACAAGGGCCCCAAGGTCTTGGCCGAGGAGTTTTTGGATATCAACGGCAGTCCCATCAACCCTTATTCAAGAGTAAGGCTTCTGGTGGTGGCGGGTGGGATATCATCGGGTCGCAGGTTGCTAATAAACTGCTCTAGGTGTACCCCGAGGAAATGATCTCTACGGGTATCTCTGCTATTGACACCATGAACTCGATTGCTCGTGGGCAAAAGATTCCTATTTTCTCCGCTGCCGGTCTCCCTCACAATGAAATCGCCGCCCAGATTTGTCGGCAGGCCGGTTTGGTTCAGCGTCACGGTGTCACGAGCAAGGGTGTTCATGATGACCACGAGGAGAACTTCTCCATCGTCTTCGCCGCCATGGGTGTTAACTTGGAGACCGCTCGTTTCTTCACCCGCGACTTCGAGGAGAACGGCAGTTTGGAGCGCACCACTCTCTTCCTTAACCTTGCCAACGATCCTACGTAAGTCGTCTTGGACGTATTGCTCCGCCTGATGCTCTGCTAATCTAGAGTCCAGCATCGAACGTATTATCACCCCCCGTCTCGCCCTGACCACTGCCGAGTACTACGCCTATCAACTCGAAAAGCACGTCCTGGTCATTCTCACCGATCTCTCGGCCTACTGTGATGCCCTGCGTGAGGTCTCTGCTGCTCGCGAAGAAGTTCCCGGCCGCCGCGGTTTCCCCGGTTACATGTATACGGATTTGTCCACCATCTACGAACGTGCCGGTCGTGTCGAAGGCCGCAACGGATCCATCACCCAGATCCCGATTCTTACCATGCCAAACGACGATATTACCCATCCAATCCCCGATTTGACAGGATACATTACTGAGGGTCAGATTTTCGTCGACCGTGGTCTGTACAACCGTGGTATCTATCCTCCAATCAACGTCCTCCCATCGTTGTCCCGTCTGATGAAGTCTGCCATCGGTGAAGGCATGACCCGCAAGGATCACGGTGATGTGTCGAACCAGCTGTACGCCAAGTACGCAATTGGTCGTGATGCGGCAGCCATGAAGGCCGTCGTCGGTGAGGAGGCCTTGTCTGCTGAGGACAAGAAGTCCCTGGAGTTTCTTGAGAAGTTTGAGCGCACCTTTATCAGCCAGGGTCCCTATGAGTCGCGAACCATTTTCGAGTCACTCGATCAGGCCTGGAGTTTGCTTCGTATTTACAGCAAGGACATGCTCAACCGTATCCCCGCCAAGATTATCGATGAATTCTATTCCCGAAAAGTGGCGGAGCAGAAGGGCAAGGCTAAGGCGACGACTAAGGATACCAGGGATACGGCTGAGGAGGAGAACCTGATTGATGCTTAGAATGGGAGCTGTAGCTTTTGATGTTTCTTTCCGTTCTGGTGGTTCAGGAACTGCCTGTTCTTTGGAACCTGCATTATCTCTGTATGGGTAGCGTAAGAGTTGTATATGTTAGTTACGAGGCAGTGGTTTGACGGCATTGCAAGATTGGAATTCAATGGTGTTGTGTTTTGCTTCTCCCATGGCTGCAAATCGTTTTCTCATTGGCGCGCATATCATACCCTGCTACTTGCTTTTTTAGTGGTAGCCATTCCGTTTGGGCCAAGAAACGCCCGGGAGGTTGATGCAGGTTGGAGGTGAAGAAGGATTGCGGCAGGTTGAATAGTTTATGGCAGAGCTTCGAGGAGAGAGCTTTTAACCACTTGGTTGCGAAACCATTGGCTATTCTACCGATGGCCTTTCGGCTTTCACCTTTTTTCCCGCATGATTACTGCACCTAACACAATATTATCTTTGAAAGACCAAAAAAAAAAAAAAAAAAAAAAAAAAAAAAAAAAAAAAAAAAAAAAAAAAAAAAAAAAAAAAAAAAAAAAAAAAAAAAAACACTTGGTTTGGAGGTATTGAGATCAATTGTGAAGATATTCTTGGCAAGGTTTAAGCTTTCTAGTATGAGCAGGGGCCGGGTAGTAATGCGGAGGTCCCCCCCCCCCCTCCCCCCAGTGGACCGCCAACCTGCATCATACAACGGCCACAACCGCTCCAATCGGTTTATTCCTCAACGACGTCACATCAACCAGGTTCATATTATTCCGCGAATGACCAGGTGGGGGATTAGAAAACCGATGAAGAAAACTAGATCCCCATGTCCTGTGTAAACAAAGCTGCTGTGTCTTGATGAGGAACGTATGTGAACTAACTGAGCTACAAGTGATCAATTGGACTCCAGAGAGCAGTCGCACTGTTCAGAGTGAATGCTGCATAGCATTGCTGGGGAGAAAGGTGAGTTTTGCTGGATTTCCTATTTCGGTGAGGAAGGGAACCTCCATGGATGGTGATCTGCAAACGGCCATCGGCTGGCAAGATGGAACATACCTAGACCGAATTCACCGAAGTCTTTTACACGACCCTGGGCCGTTTTTGTTGCTTCTCGCTACCAAAATAATCAATCGTCTTCTTCACAATGCAGTAACTGAATAGTGTAGAGTAGTATTTTGGCCCCGTCACACAGCAGCGGCACTGTAACGCCGTCTCGGCCAGCTCGTGATTCCCTCATCGAGAACCTCAACGGGAAAACTATAGGACGAATACCCGTACCCCGCGATACACCGGTTGCGACCCCAGCCACTCGAGAGCTCATCCGAGCATTTGGTTGTCATACCCAAACCCACACATTCGTTTCTCATGAAGAATAAGGTTCTAAAGCTAATTAATCAGGTTCTCATCCCAAATAACCGGATAGCTCACCACCACCTGACCTACTCTTACCCGGATCCCCCGGCCGCCTGCTGCCATTGATGATCCTGCCCCTTGCAGTTACTTTATTCTATCCTACCCAAACGATCCAAGCGGGGAGGTTGATTCTGGAGGTGATGATATTAAAGCTTGCAAGCCCTCCTCAGCACCTCTCTCCCTCCTTCCCTTCTTCCATCCCCACCCCCCTCCCCCTTCCTTCATCCCTTCGTAACTCCCTCTTCCCACCCGTTGAGCGTCCCCTCACTTTTAACCCAATACGCTCACCAAGATGCGCTCCCACTTCTTCCTGGGGGCGGCAGCCATCGTCTTCCCCATCCCCGCCCTCTCCTACAAGCCCCCCACATTCACAGGCTCCCCCGACCATGCCGGCAAATACTGGATCCACGCCTCAGGAATCTCAGCAGCCTTCGTTCCCTACGGAGCCTCGATTTCGAACCTCCTTCTCAAAGACAAGAACGGCATCCTTCGTGATGTAGTGACCGGCTTCGACAACGCCACTTACTACCACATCGACAAACAACATAACCACTTCGGCGGCGTACCGGGACGCTATGCCAACCGAATCAAGAATAGCACCTTTACACTCGACAACACGGCCTACCACATCCGGCCCAACGATAACCCAACCCCCGACCATCCAGACGGGGTTGATACCCTCCACGGTGGTCCAGACGGCTGGGATTATCGTGATTTCGCTGTCGTGTCTCACACAAACTCTTCCATCACGTTCAGCATAGTTGATCCAGATGGCAAAGAAGGGTTTCCGGGCGAGGTCGTGTCGTACATCACGTACAGCGTTTCGGACGACCTGACGTGGGACGCAAAGATGGTTGCCATAGCTACCACCAAGAAAACTCCGATAATGCTTACCAGCCACACCTACTGGAACCTGGACGGGTTCGCCAACAATGAGACGAACACGGTTATGAACCACACCTTGTACCTGCCGTTCAGCGGACAGACGGTCGGGGTCGACAGCATACTGATTCCTACCGGGGACATACTACCTGCTCCCAAGGGGACGGTCAATGACTTTTGGAGCGCGCCCAAGAAGATTGGGGATGGGTTCGAGCAAGATGGGATCGAAGGGAATTGTGGGGAGGGGTGTGTTGGATATGGTAAGTTTTCAAGTAAAAATGTAAAAGAAAAACGGTTAGAAGGATATGTGCTAATTATGGGGGGGAAAACAAAACAAAACAGATAACTGCTGGCTTGTAAACAGACAGAAGCCCTACGATTGGCGATCTGCGGATAAAATGGTTGCAAGTCTTCATTCGCCTTGGTCGGGGATTCAGCTGGACATCTGGTCCGATCAGGAAGCTTTCCAGTTTTACTCTTGCAACTTCCAGAACGGGAGCATGGCGCTCAAGGAAACTCAGGGGCTACATGACGATGCCAAGTTTCCGAGAACGATTCCCAAATATGGGTGCGTGGTTCTGGAGGTGCAAGATTACATTGATGGGATCAACCATCCTGAATGGGGCCGCATGGATAAGCAAGTGTTCGAGCCGGCCGGTGATCCGTATGTTTTGCAGGTGAGGCACAAGTTTTCTGTTGTGCCTTGAGGAAGTAGATATAACAATCTAGAGGTTATCTAGAGCAATAGGGGCTCAATAAATGGTTGGCTTTGACCCCGTTATCTCATTATTTTTGACTAATACAAAGCTTTTTCGCACAAAAAAAAAAAAAAAAAACCATGCGGTCACATTTTGGAGAAGTTCTCATGTTTATGAACAAGTTAGTTACTTGATATTTGTTGGAATTATACTATATACATTAACTGCGCCCCATCGTTTTGGTCATTTCCACGCCACATTAAAAACATCTACCAAACCAGATAACTGTCGGGGTATAGAAAGTCATGACCTGGCTCTTTTTTTTATTTCCCCACCTTGAAAGCAAAACCCTGAACGCCAATGCTCTGAAGCAAACTTTTTGGAATCTTTCTTTCCATCCGAATGATTCTCCTGATTCCTCTCCTCAAATCCTTGTAGCCCCTCTTCTATCCCCCTCAACACCTAATGGTTTCCTCAAACCATTCCCGAAGAGGTGTTCCCCGGGCGCTCGCTATCCCGCTGAGGGGCGCTAGCCAAGGCAGCAGCATCCCCATCATACTCCTTCTCCTCTGCCTCAGAACCATCAGTGTTTTCAGCACCAGCAGCCGCAGGAGGCGGCCCGGTAGGTGCGTAAGCGCTCTTGGCTCTCAACTTGTGCCCATACAAGTAGAACACAATAGGGATCGGCACCAAAGCGGCGGCCACGCATCCGAGGAGCGTAGAAGCCCACTGGATCCCCATACCGTCAAACATGTATCTGGAAAACATCGGAAACCCGGCACCAGCCAACGACCGCAGGAAGGTGTTTCCCGCAATAGCGGAAGCAGCAAACATGAGGTAGGAATCCACCAAGTAGTTGAGCGCCTGCAGGAAGATGGACGCCAATCCAAATCCGCTCAGCAAGCCAGAAAGAGTCGGGACGATCCAGTGGACCTTTCCGCTGTATCCGGACCAACCAAACCAGAACAGACCGGCAGCGAACGAGACACCGCCGGCAATGACGCTGGGGAGACGCCACTCAGGGATCGGGACTCCATTGTTGGCAGCCAACTTCCTCGAATACCAAGGCTGCTGCAACAGGATTGCGATACCAGCAATCACCTGGCCGGTAATCATTCCAAAGAAAGTCAGTCCCGAAACGCCAGGAGACATGCCGTAGACACCCTGGAAGACAAACGGATACGCTGTCAAGAAGAGATACAACAGTCCGTAGATGAAGGCCATGTAAATCGACAAGAGCGTGACGATGGGTTCGGTGAACAGCAACCTCATAGGTCTCGAGAAATTCTTGGTGACCAGCTCCCTCACGTCAATCTCAATTTCTTCCTGCTTGGCATGGATACCCCAGTTGAGTGTCCTTCTCCTGAGCTCCGAGGCCTTCTTGACCAAGATGACTGGAGGATACGTCTCCTCCAAGAAAAAGAGATCCAACAAGAAAGCAACGCCGCCCATGATGGCGACGAGATAGGCAGTCCACCTCCATCCCAAATGGGACGTGACAATGAACCCACCAATAAACGGTGCCAGCATGGGGCCGGTGAAAACCGTCATCGAGAACACGGTGATGGCCATGCCGCGGGTACGGTTATCGAACATGTCAGAAAACACTGCAGCTACGACCGCTAAGGGGCAGGCACCAAAGAAGCCGGCAAAGAATCGGCTGATCAGCACTGTTTGGAGGTCTTTGCCCGTTGCGCAGGCGATGTTGAAGATTGTGAAACCAAACATGGACAGCACCAGTGGAAGGCGACGGCCCTTGAGTTCCGAGAGAGGAGCCCAGAATGTTGGGCCGGTAGCAAAGCCGAGAACGTAGAGGGCTACTCCGAGGAGGGAGACCTCTGATGAGACGCCGAATGCGACGCCTACTGCGGCGGTTGCGGAAGAGAAGATTGAGGAACCGAAGGAGGCGACCATAGTTGTGTAGCCTAGCATGGCGGCTGTGAGGAGTCTGCGAAGCGTCACGTTAGTCTGGTGCGAGGGCTGCGAGGGGTCGGAGCAGTGTAAACATACTTCTTGCGCAATGTCCAGTTCTGAGCGTGTAGCGGGTCATTCGGCCCATCGAATTCAACTACAAAGTCCTCCTGGTTTGGTAGCAGAGGTGGGTATGGCTTGCCGCCACCGAACGCGGGGAGCGGCTTGAGGGAGGCCCTGCTCCGCCTGCCCGTTAGGTCTCTACCGACAGTGCCGCTGTGTTGACTCCGTTGTGTCTGGATGCGACTGAGTTCGGTCGGATGTCTCTCGAGGTCTCGCTGGGTGGATATCCGGCTCATACTCACTCCCCTATGGGCAGGTTCCATCTCGGTAGAGGTCGTCGAGACTGAGGATGCCGAGACAACCCGCTCGATTTCCTCGCTCCGGCGGCCCAAGAAATCATGATGCGGGGATCGGGTTGAGATGGGGGAAGCGGCATCGAATTCGGCGTCCTCGAGCCGCTTGTCAAAATCGTTGAGAACCATCTAGCTTGCTGTTTGTCGTCGATAATCCTGTCCAAGTGAGATACAATGACTGCAAAAATGGTATGAAAAACAGTGTGCTGTATTGTCTATTGACCTCTGCCTGTGTATGACGAATGAATACAACCAAGGGCAGGTAGTATAGTCCGTCAATTGGTTCTGTGACAAGAACCCGGAAACAGGAAAATGGTCAGGGATGTGAAGTAGAAAAGAATGTGGTCATGGGATTTTGCCATCCAAAAGGCGGCCCTGCCCTTTCTATATGAAGGCCGATGACACACCCAAACCTCCGTTCCCAACACCACTTACTAAAAGAAAAAACCTTTTTCGCCCAAAGCCGAATTTAGTCAACAGTCACATCGGTGGTCGCATCGGTGGGAACGATACGGACGATGGCAAGGGAATGCGAAAAAACTAAAGAAAAAAACTGGAGCTTTTCGGGATGGGGCCTGTCGCCGTCATACCGAGGAAGGAGTTCGGCATCTCGCGCCTACCTTATCACCATTAGCTCAGTCCAGACCGGGAATAACACTCCACCGTAGCTTACACAACACCGGACGACACGCATGCACATTGCTTGTACCCATCTCATCTTTGTCACCTCCATATGGTTTTTAATACTGTACCAAACAGTATTTTTGAATCATGTCACAAACTCCTGGTGCACCGAGGGGTTTTCGTGCCTGAATTACAAATCACTTTTGGCAGGCAATTCCATGGCAGAAGTTGCCGAACCCAGCACCGCAACCTGTCTTGAATTCAGGGGAAGCTCTGAATCCCGTCCCAAAGGAATCCACATTTGAAACCCTCAGGTGACAATTTGATAAGGAGGACACCAAGTGGAGGTTCTTGTGTACTAAATCAGCAGCAGGAGCGTATACTAAACCAACAGGCCTCCTGACCAGAACCGACTAGACGTACAAGACTTGATTTATTCCTTATTCGTGATGCAAGGCATTGCTTTGCAAACCTGGAATGACTGTGATGTACACAGCGGTTCGTTGATCATGACCACTCGACTCGCAAACAAAGAGTCTTTTTTTTTTTTTTTGGCTCGGGCGAAGCCGATCAACAAATGGGCTGTTATCTGCCGTTGGTTAAATCCGAGATGGGGGGTGAAGAACCATCGGTGGCGTCCTGCAAAATTACGTCAACGTCTCGAAACTGTAATTCTCCAATCATGAGCTGTAAAATCCGGACTAACTTTTTCCAGCACCTCTGCCGGGATTGGAGGCCGTACCACCATCCATGAAAAAAAATCTATCGAAATTAGACTTGACCCTTTTTCTAATGCAGTCAGTGCGATTGAGTGGGTATCCCCTAGGGAAAACTTTTTCACTAAATCCCCTTCCCATCCAACAAAATCCTGCATCACCTTCTCTCGAAACACCAGCTGACCGCGTATTACCGGCAATTGCCGTGCATGATTAGCCTTGGCAGGCTGTTCTAGAAAGGTTCTGGGGTTCGCCGGAGCCGGAGTCAAGCTTTTCATGCATATGCTACTTATGGATCCAACAAGATATACACTAGTATAGGCACTTCGCGATGGTTCTAGATTGTATGTATATCAAACAATATCCACTCGTCGGATAATTAATTACTTAAGTACACTTCATCGCACACCCCAGCGGTCGTCTTCCAGAAGATTGGCAGCTTCCTCTAGGCTGAGGCCAGCAGTTTCTGGATAGAACTTCCAAATAAGACCATATCCACCAACACATATGATTGCGTAGAGAACAAATGTCCATGACGGTGTCAGCGCCTCCATCAGCAACAGGAAAGTGAGTCCGATGACAAAATTAGCCGCCCAGTTGGTTGCCGTTGCGATGCCGCTGCCGAGGGACCGCACGTTGAGAGCAAATAGCTCGCTTTGCATCCACGGGACGTTTCCAAGACCAACGGCATAACCAGCGACGTAGACCATGATGCTGATGAGGATGACTACCGCCGCTCCTTTTGCTGGAGGGGTTTCGTCGCCAGGCTGGTCGGAAGTCGATAGCGTGATGAACGAGAACCCATAAGCGGCAGATAGCAGACCGATGACCATGAACGGGATAGACCAGAGAAGGATCCGTCTCCTCCCAATGCGATCTATCATGAACAGCGCAACCAGAGTGAGAGCAAAGTTAGTGACCGCAACAACCAGCGAGGTGAGCGTTGGGATCGGAAAGCCAAGCATCGTGAAAATGGTAGCCGAAAAGTACATGAGCGAGTTCTGTAAATCATCAACATCAGCATCACACCACCAAAAGCTGAACCCTCCCCACCGCGTTTAAGAGCACTTACAAACCCACACAGCTGCTGCAATCCTTGCAACAAGCAAGCAATAGCCAACGCCCTCCTATTCCTCCTAACCCCAACCAACTCCTTCATAATCTCCCTCCACCCAGCCCTCCCACTTCCAACCCCCCTCCTCCTTCCTTCCTGCTCCTCCCTAACCTCAACCTCGATCCCCTTAACCATTCCATCCACCTCCCTCCCCCTCTCCTTGCCCACCACTTTGCCCAGCACCACTTTCGCTTCCCCTGCCCTGTCAACCATGACCAACCACCTGGGACTCTCGGGCATAATCACCATCAATCCCGCCTGAACAATAGCCGGCACTGCTCCTAGGCCAACCATCCATCTCCACGCTCCAGACTCGGTCAGGATCCATCCGACAATATAGGCCAGCACCTGTCCGGCAGTGATGAAGATGACGTTCATGGTTATCAGCCTCCCCCTGTACTCCTTTGGTGCTAGCTCGGCAATGTACAGCGGGACGACGAAGCTTGCGGCGCCCACCGCCATACCTACTACGCTTCTGCCCAGGACCATGACCGTCACGGTTGAGGCGAAGGCCTGGATCAGGGCGCCGAGTGTGAAGAGGAGAGACGCGAGCAAGATGACTCGTTTGCGGCCCAAGCTGTCTGCGAGGACTGAGGAGAATGGCGAGATGACGAGGGCGAAGAGCGAGGTGGAGGAGGTTATGATTGATTTGTCGAGGGGGGTTAGGTGCCGAGATGAGAGGGAGGAGCCCAGGGATACTAGAGTTGAGGAGATTACCCCCGTGTCGTCTGCATATAAAATGTTATTTTTCTGAGGGTGGAAAACATTGTAAATAATTTTTTGGGGATTGGAGTGAGGAATAGCTTACAGCCAAATAGAAGACCTGAGATACCGGCCGAGAAGGTTAGGGCGTAGATGAAGAATGTTGGAGAAGAAGACGGGGTTGCATGATTTGGGATGACATCTTCCGAATCGGAGGGATGAGAGGCAGATTGGGGGATTAGGGGTTCGGCGTCGGTATCCATTGTGAATGTGAATGCAAAAGGTTTGTTTGTTGGGGGGCCCGGGAGGGGGTTATTGCGAAGGCATTCGGTGATATCTCCGGAGCCGCTGCGTGTATTGTGGAACTTTTCTTGCGGGCCGGTCCGATTTTCCACGAGGGAGAGAGAACCCTGAAGGACAAATCTCGGAGCGGAAAACGGCAGACGACGGGCATGAGAGGTCGGAACACGCCGGTGGTCACCTGGCGCCGGTGCTCCAACACGCGCCGCCAAGATGCAGGGGACAGCAGCTCCAAATTGAAACAAGCTAGGGGTTTGGCGCTCGGACCCAAGGAGTGTTTCAAACGCCCAAACTGAGCGGCAGCTGTGCCTGTGCTTACTCCAACTGAGTAGGAACGCCTTCGGAGAGGCACGCTGACACACCTCGGAAGCTTCTTTACATTATAATCAACTGTTTTCCTGTGCCATTTCTTTGCCGCCGACTGTTTGTTCGTCTGATTTTGTTGTCTGTTCTTTTCTTGTCTCAATCTAGAGGACCGAGGTAGATCCTCTTCTCTTTTCTTTTTTAACAAATGAAATAATTTTTAGGCTGGCATACGCATCATCATCATCATCATCGTCATCATCTGTCACTCTAACGTCGGCGACATCTGTCAAAACTAAAGCTGCGACAGCTTCGGAAATTGCCCCTACAGTGCCAAATATTCACGGCAGCTACACAGCAAAAATGGCATCCCCATACCAAGTCCCGCCAACGCGCGACTCCTGGTTCGCACCTCTATCAATCGACCTAATCGTCAAAGTCTTCAAAACCACCTTCTTCCACCCCTTCGTCTCGTGGATCATCCCGCTATGCTTCCGCGCCCAAAACATGAAATACCAGGACACTCCGGTGCTTGTCTCGATTGGCTGGGCTACATTCATTACACTAATCTGGGTTGCGGGTGTAATCAACAACCGTCTGGCATTCGGTCTCCCGCGCGAAGTAGATCTCTCCGAAGAAGTAATCGTCATCACGGGAGGCGCGAGCGGGCTCGGCCTCCTGATTGCAGAGGTCTACGGAATGCGCGGCGCGACGGTTGCGGTGCTCGATGTGGAAGAGATGGAGAACGGCGAGGCTAGGGGGGTTACGTATTACAAGTGCGACGTTACAGACAAGGCCCAGCTGGAAAGCGTCGCAAAGAAGATTGAGCAGGAGGTTTGCATCCCTGAATAACGACCCTCCTTTTCTGGGGTTTATATGCTAATAATTGAATTATAGCTCGGTCCCCCAACAATCCTGATCAACAACGCAGCCGTCGTCCCCGGCAAGCCCCTGCTCGACCTCACCCTCCCCGAGATCGACCGCTCCATCTCAACCAACCTCCTCTCGCACTTCTATACTCTCAAAACTTTCCTCCCATACCTCACCGCCTCCGAGGCCGGCGGAACAATCGTCACCGTCTCCTCGGTAATCGGCACCCTGGGCGCAGCAAACCTCACCGACTATGCTGCGTCAAAGGCTGGAGTGACTGCCCTTCACAAATCTCTTGCTGCCGAACTGAAGGAATCTCACCCCGAAATCCGCATGGTCCTTGTTACCCCCGGCCAGCTCAGCACCCCCCTGTTCTACGGTGTTCAGACACCCAATGCGTTCCTTGCGCCGGTGGTTGAGCCAGTCGATGTAGCAAAGGAGGTCATCAAGGCGATTGATGAAGGCCAGAACGCCGCCATTGCCATGCCACTTTACGCTCGGTGGGTTGATTGGTACAATATTTTACCGATTGGCTTCCAGGCTCTGCTCCGAAAGGCTGCGGGCGTGGATAAAGGCATGAAGCGGTTCGTGGGGAGGAATGGGGTCAAGAAGGGTGGCGCCGAGAAGGCAGGTATTGTGGGCTTTTGAAAGAGGGCGCTGTGCGCCAAGGTAACCGGTGGAGAGGTGTACGATATTGTGATCATGAAGGTATAAAACGTACAGTTTTGGCATGCGGTTCAAAAGTGGATTTTTATTTTTTTGAATTTAATAATTCATGAATTAAGCAGAGCATCTAGTTTTGAGATGTTCTGGCGTCTAAAATGAATAAATTGATACAAAGATAGCTAGCTATCTATCAGGTGTAGATATCATGTGATAACACGTTTGAGAGATGTCTCTTTCTACCCATGTTCGATTTCTCCCCATATTACTACCCCACTTCACCATGATAGCGGTATAACTGAATTCGATAATTTACCAATCTAGTGGCCATGGGGTAAAGGCGCCACGCCGGGGGGGAGGGGGTGAGACGAAGAGACGGGAGTTCCCCAGAGAGTGTCTAGAATTCTGCATGGGCGTTCATATGTAAACACCCGGGTGGGAAATGAGACTCTTGACCTCGGGTTGCTCTGACAAGACATGTTGGTGGGCGCGTTCATTTCAATCGGGCCTCAGTGGGGGAAAAGGAGGAACGGTCGAGAAGGGAGGGAGGGGGGGGAGGGGGTTGGGAGGGAGAGTTGTTGCAAGGGTTCACATCTGATAGTTGTATCTCCATTTGCATGTAAGTCGGTAAATCTCCACTGGTAGACGGTAACCCCTCATTCACCCCTTACTACTAGCGATGATCGACAATGCTTTTGACATCCCCTAAAAAGATAGGGGACGCCCGGGGAGGACGGAGTGGACTGATCTATAGTATAATTACTAACTAGGTAGTTAGGTAGGTAGCGTGAGAGTCCCCTTCTGTTCGGCTTGTTCCGAGCACTTTGTCTCAGGAAATTGGGAAAACTGGGAGGAAGGCAGCGAGGGTGGTGTCTCAATAGTTTTAAATTTCTTTTTCCGTATTGCTGGTGGTTCTTTTTTCCGCAACTCAGCTGATGATTATGAGGTGCTATACATAGAGTTTGACAGGTCCATCTCCGAGGAGCGACAGCATGATGTTTACATTTCTCGTTGATAAATGTCTTGGTGTTGCCAAGGCGCCTCAACGCCCCCTTTCACCACTCTTCCTTCCCCCAACCAAACAAATCAGAAGCAAGGTTGTGCCGCGGAACACTGTTTGCATGACCCGTCAATGTGGAAATGACAAGCCTTGAGCATGCATCAACCTTGCGCCACAGGGTCGTTTGCTTGAACGTGATTGCAAAATTTGTTCTAGTTGTGTTGTCGGGGGACGAGGGATGGAATGAGAGATAAGGTCCAAGAACAGGCAATGTGATTGGATGGAGGAAGGATCATGCAATTGTGAGTCGTTTCTACACAGTACAGAAAGACTAGACCGGCTTTGGTCAAAACACACTGGACAACCGAGAGAAGGATTATCTGTGTGCGGTATACTTTGTATGATGATGAAAATGCTGCATTCCTTCCATGTGAAATAATTCGGCGCCATCAATCCATTGATAGGCAAGATAGCGGGGGGATGATGATTTAAGTGGTGTAACAGAGATTACTCAAGCGGAATCAAGCATCACCAGCTAGCTATATCTTGTTGGACGGCAAACCACGGGACATAATGCCCATCACTAGTGAAGTAGAGGGCAGGATGCATGTGAGAGTTGGACATGACTGCAAATCATTGAATTCAGATTGAGAAACTGATGTTCATGTTCTCTATGGCCATGATTGTCAGCAAACCCGGCCCTGTCAAAACCTATACGTAAGTTGTGATGTTATCAAGATGCTCATGATAATTGACATGAAGATTAAAGGCCTGTCAGAGTCCTGATAGATCGCTAGTATATGATCGCGGTCCCGTCATTGTGGACGACGTCAACAAGGGTCAAATGAGGGGTGACAGGGGTGAGTGAGAACAGTGTGGGACTCCCCCCACGTTTTGGCTTTCTGCTGCCCTATCCTGCCCATTCCATCTTTGACCGACGACCTTTCAATGGTGAGGTCCGCTGGTTCCAGTGTTAAAGAGAGAACCCAGAGACCTGTGAGATGTGGTATCGGTTCGAGAGAGATCCCGCCCGTTCAAGATGAACACCAGGAAGCCTGCATGACTCGCTGCCGTAGGGAAGGCAACAAGTACATACATACATACATACCAGCGACGCACCCCCCATCCCGCGTGGAGGGCCGTCGCGCCTGCCCCCTGGTCCATTGAACCATACAGCTGTTGGGAATCCACGGATCCTTATCTCTGGCAAAAGACGGCGGCCAATCAATCCGGCTCCCTCTTCTCACAAGATATCTTTTCATGCTGGAAATATCTTTTTTGATATCAGTGATGATGCTGCGGGGATACAAATGCACCTCGCCTCGTTTATGGCCTGGATCGCAGGGTTGCCTCGGGCGCCCGAGTATGCCTGCTTTGCCCGTGTTCGTGGTTGAGCTCGGCACTGAGAGATGTAGGTAAGTCCCTTCTTTTTGTATGTACACGGCACCTTCTTGATAATTCTTGGCTTCTTCCAGCCGGGTGAGCTAGCCGTTGATCTAGTCATATATCCATGGCGTGGCTGTCCCCGATGTATGTCTTGCGGAGTGGTAGATAAGTTTTTCGACATCCCTACATCACCTGTTATCGCCCATGCTTGACTTTCTTCAACTCTTTGTTTTTTTGAACCTCAGTCAACACTTCATATAACTGTCGACAACCCCATTCGCCGGCCTGATGGCTGCAAGCCCCAACCGTCGACGCAGCGTCCAGTGGTGGGATGCAGACACCATAGAGAGAACCGTCACCCGACAGTTCGTCTGTAGCCACCTCATCCCCACAGAGATCGAGAAACTAGATCAGCCACTGGGCTTTGGTGATGGCTTGACGGATGGAACGTACTGGGAGTGGATAGAAGAAAAAGCGAAGAAGATCTTTCTCATCCTAGCCGAGCTTAGAGTTCCGGATCAGATTTTTGGCGTCATCGATGATTCATGGGATGATGAAGACCTTCCCATTGCCCTAGACCAGGTCGACCGTCTAGCATTAACCCCAGACAGAGACGATAGGTTCGACCAATCCTTCTATGACCTGCAGTTTCGCTACCTCGTCCAGCCGCTTCGAAAAGGTGAGCACAAGATCTACCAAGATCCTGAAGTTGTGCCACTGGAGGTTGTCGAGAAGAGGAACATCGCCGGTCAAAGCCTTCTTTTTGACAAGGTCATCCTAATGAACCATCCTGGGACGATACTGAGTCGTCTTAGAATGCCTCTCGGCAACGGCCATATCAGTCAAGAAGATTTCCTGTTTGAAGTGAACGGTATTCGAGCTGTTCACAGTGAGCATCTCGCCTCATACTGGGGATCTTACATCCACCAGGGGTTTGGATATGTCCTCTTCACCCAAGCAGCCGAGTCTAGTCTCAAATCGTTCCTCACCACGACACCAAGCTGGGTCAAGAATTTGGAAAAACAAGCCCGCCGAAGGATGGTGATGGATTGGATCCATTGTCTAGTCGACACCATTTGCTTCCTTCATTCCAGGGGACTCTCGCATGGGAATATCAAGCCTTCAACAGTCATGTTTACCAATGACAATGAAATATTTTTCTCCAACCTCCTCGGCGACATGGTCGACAAGTCTTCCTTTGACAAAGAATCATATGACTACGCTGCGCCTGAGCAGTGGTTCAAGCCTAGCTCATTTACTTCATCGTCTATCGCTGCATCCCGCAGAGGAACCGTCACGTCGTCATTTGCCCACTCGCCAGATAGCAATGTCTACACCATCTCCCGCTCGCCCACCGACTCTCACAGCCCAGTATCACTGATGCTGCACGCTCCTACACCACACCTCTCTCCGCAAGCAGCAGACATCTTTTCCCTCGGTTGCGTGATTCTAGATCTTTTGAGCTTCGTCCTCAAAAAGCATGGCCGCCCGTTTGCTACACACCGAGCAGCCAAGCACAAAACCCCAGGCCGCGGAGGTGCTGTTCCGGATTCATCTTTTCACAAGAATCTCGGGCAGGTAGAGAGCTGGATGACTCAGTTAGCCAAAGATGCAGCCAAAAAGGACGATCCGATTTTCAAGGCTGTAGCTCCGATGCTGCATGTGGTTGAGCACATGCTGTCAGCACACCCTTCAGACAGACCTCCAGCAAAGGATGTTCAGAGCCGGATGTACCAAATCATTACAAATGCGGAAACCTGTGGGATCTCGGAGCCGCATTGCGTGCATCAATATTACGGAGGTCTGGAATATGATGGAAGCTGGAGGTTGGCTTCAAATACCGCAGCAGAAGGAAATGAGGCCATGTCCATCTTGACAAGAAGAAGTAGTGGAGGTAGTGGGCATCACTATCAACGGAAGAGAAGCAGCGCGGGGAGTGTGGTTGCTGGTTTGAGAAGGACTCTCAGTAACAGTGGCGGAGGGGATAGGGACGGAGAGAGAAGTATAAGTGAGCTGACAAATGGGCTCAGATCTATTCAGGGACTTGGGAACGGCAAGGCAGTCGATAATACTCGGCCTGCGACAGGGTCCGGGTCCGGATCGGAGGCGGGAATGGGTACCATGGGGGTGAATCGCCATGCCGGTGAGTGACTTTGTCCCATGATTTCAGAAGTAAAGAAACTTGAACAGATTGAGATGACGGGACGTGGTGTAACATCCGGTGAGAAGAGGCTAGGACTATAGGATGGGGAGGAAGTATGAGAAGCTGACTTGTAATGCAGTGCCCAGATTCTGGCAACCTAGTATGTGGACTTCACCGAGCCTATGTACTACGTAAGGCCACGTAGGCCCTCCAGTTGAACTTGGATGGTTGCCGAAAATGTTTTTTTTTCGTTTATTTTGCTCTTCAAGGAAGCGGGCGTCTAAATGGTTCGTTTTTTACAGGTCTGATCTTTTACTAGCAAGCATCCATACCCCAATTTAGTTTCGATTTGAGTTTAAATTTCCCCAAGGTTCGGCCATTTGAAGGTTGTGATATGGTACACCCGACGGGAGGATCATGGAGCACTTTGAGCACCATCATGCAGTGTAAGAAAGGAAAGCTTTGCGGGCACTTGCAAGGAAGCAATATCGCGATGCTTGGCAAAGAAATGCTCACTCGGACAGACAACCCCACCAAAACACTAATTACAGTTCGGGGCCTGCCGAACGAACAGCGGCTGCACGGGCCGCCCAGGGAGCAACCCAGTAGCTTTGCTGTCTTCCGGCGCACCCTACACGCAGTACGTCATCTGTTCCAGGTTCTCCATCTGGTCATTTTTATTTTTCTTTCATGGCTCCACTTGTTTGAGAAAATAAGCTTCGAACAAGCTGGTGCTTGCAGCGGTCAAAACCGTCAGCCAGTCAACAGGAAGCGCCGTTATCTCTCACACATGTTTTTTTTTTTTTTTTTTTTTTTTTTTTTCAAACGGCCGCTGCCGTGTTCCCATCACAACAAACACAATAATATCAACCAAACGTTGTGTGTGTTTACGTACTCGGGAGTTTACAGTTGGGCTGTGCCACAACCAACTGCCCCCTCATGAGGCGCACGTACCATTTATGCATGAAGATAATTAGCTGGAGAAACTTTTCTTCCAATTATCAAAGCTTTAAACCTGCTGCCTTGAAGTAAGGAACTTGTGTTGAAGAGCTGACGAAACGCCAACAACAAAGAATAACCCCATCTACACTAAAAAAAAAAAAATTAAAAAAAAATTGGCATAGAGTGAAGGATGATCTCGATCGCTTGGTGGGGCTTGCATTCTTCATCCAGGATTCCAAGTTAAATTCTTGGCGACAGCCATCCCGCTTTCGGATACTGCATCATGCACCAAGTTGGAGCTTCCTCTTTTTTGGACAGCTCGATAACGTCCCCATTGGTGTGTCATGGCTCAGCTCTCACAGAATAAACCCGGGCGATCTGCAGCAGGTTCCTCTTTTTGCGGTTTTCTTGCCGGGCTGGGCTCAGCAAGCCGGAACTGGAGCCGCAAACCGGCTTGCGCATAGTCTTTTGCATGCAACAAACCAAGGAAAGCTCCCAAGGAAAGCCCTTTTTGGGTAAATCGAATGAACAAGGGGGGGTATGTGGGGTGTTGAGTGACTGTGTGCTTGCGTGGGGGATGGTTTGCTCGTCACTGTCACTGTCGCCATTTTTTTTTCCACTCGTGTTTGGGACAGAAACAGAGCGAGTGGATAATCCTGGTCAAACCGTTCCTTCAATACTCCGTATCGATAGGTTATTAACTTCTCACGGACGGGAAAATGTCACAAAATCAGGTTATCGTCCTCGGCAGGCCTTGCTTTGCTCGGTATTAGTAGCTAGTAGCTAGTTTTTCATGTACTTTGTGCGGGTATCTCTCCCTGTACCTTTCCACCCGACAGGTGGTTGGTCAATGGCTGCATCTGGTTTGTGCGTGTTTATTATCTACGTGGATTGCTCCATGGTGGTTTTTCCCCTTCATCTCCTTTCCCTCACATCCACTCTCGCTTGTTCGCTCGCTCGACAATAACAGACAGTTTTTTCTCTGGGGGGGTTGTTTTACTGCCTACGTGCGTTGCAAGATATTCGCATATATCTGAGATAACAACCGGATCGAGAGTGAACGAGTGGTTGAGGTGACTTCCATTATTTCCAAAATTTTGGAATCCCGATCCGGCGTCACGACGGAGACCTGGTGGTCAGTCAAAAACCTGCCTCTTCCCGCTTCTTTCGTTTTATCTTTTTTTTTTTTTTTTCGTCTCTACCTGGAAACGCGCTCCTCTCGTCACCGGGAAAAGGGAAGGAGAAAGAGCATAAGAGAGAACATTTAACCCCACGTCGGCCCAGGCAAATCCAAACCCGGAAAGAGCACCCATCGTTCTCTCTTTTCCCTGCCTCTCATTCGTTTGTTTGGTAGTTCGCTCTTTCCTGTTCGGCAACCACAAAATACCACGGGAATAACCAATACCATTCAATCACTCAGCCTCCAATACCTTGATCGTCACTCGCTATTTTTGCATAGGCGTTTTCCGCCCGTGGCTCTGCCTCTCACCCAAGCCTGCGGCGCATGCAAACCTGGAACACACAGCGGCAACTCCTGAGCACCAACTTCTTACTCGCTTGCTTGGGATCGCTTTGTGCATTGATTAGTCGATCATAAGTGGCAGTTGCAACAACAAAAAGAAAACTGCCAGAAAATAATTTTTTTTTCCTTCCTGTAACATCACATTGTTATTGGAAAGAAGGAATTAATCAATTTTTCTTTTTGTTATTCTAGGGGAAACTTGTTATACCATTTTCGCCCTTTTTTTTTTTTTCTTTTTTTAAGTGTCTCGCTTTTCTTGGCGCAGCAACACAATCACGATGAAGCTTTCTTGGCTCTCAGCCATGTTACTCGGCGCCAAAGCCGCAACAGCAGTGGCGCCTGTCTCTGCAGTCGGCAACAAGTTCTTTACCCCAGATGGCAAGCAATTCTTTGTTAAGGGTACGAAATCTTCCAGCTTCAAGAGTGAAATTTTCAAAAGACTGATTTGTTTTGTGCAGGAATCGCATACCAGCTGACTGAATGTGAGTTGGCCGTTAACACTTACACAGATGTGTGTGAATATCGCTAACTCTACCTGAATAGATGACCCCCTCATCGACACAGAGCAGTGTACGAGGGACGTCGAACTCATGAAGACGCTTGGCACCAACACGATTCGTGTCTATCATGTCGACCCCAAATCAGATCACACAGAGTGCATGAAGGTGTTGGACAATGCGGGCATTTACGCTTTGATCGATCTCGACACTTTCGACACTTACATCAACCCAAATAACCCGTCTTGGAACCAAACCCAAGTCGATCGCTACACAGAAGTCATGGACGCCTTCCACACATATGACAACGTTCTCGGATTCTTCGTCGGCAACGAAATCATCACCACCAACAACCAATCCGCCGCCGCTCCCTTCATCAAAGCCGCCGCCCGCGATATGAAGGCATACAGAGACCGCAAAGGTTATCGCCAAGTCCCGATTGGCTATTCCGCCGCCGACATTGCTGAGCTCCGTCCAATGCTCCAGGACTACCTGACCTGCGGCGGCAACTTCGCCGAGAGCGTCGATTTCTTTGCCCTCAACTCGTATGAGTGGTGTGACCCCTCGACGTACTCGACCTCAGGCTACTCCAATCTCCAGTCCCAGGCCCGGAATTTCCCTGTTCCCATCTTCTTCTCTGAGACGGGGTGCAACGTCCCCGGGCCCAGGCTTTTCGAAGATCAAACCGCCATTTTTGGTCCCGAGATGGTCAACGACTGGAGCGGAGCCATCATTTACGAGTGGATCCAGGAGGCGAACAACTACGGCCTGATTTCCTATGGCCCCGTCCCGGAACCGACCGCAACTGGCGAGGACATTTGGGCTGGGTACAGTAGGAAAGGAACGCCTACGCCCGTCTTGCCTGACTTTGAGAACTTGAAGAGCCAATGGGCCCAAGTGAAACCCACCGGAGTGGCGAGGAAGGATTACGAGGCCGGCGGTGTTCAGGGCAAAGTGTCTACTAGGGCTTGCCCTGCTTCCACTCAGGGCGGGTGGTTGGTTGATGGGAACGTCAAGCTGCCTAGTGTTGGTGAGACATTCAAGGGCAGTTTCACTACCGCACCGACCACGATATCTCTGCCGACTCAAACAGCGACTCCCACTGGCGGGGAAGATAAGAAGAATCCCGCGCCGGCAAACCGTGTTTTGAAGGGGATGGTTGTGGGGTTGGTTGGGGTCATGTTTGTTTTTGCGGTTTGGTTGTAAAAGTGGAGGAGAGGATATACCAGAGCTTCCTTTTCTTTCTTCTTTTTTTTTCTTGGGGGACAATAAGCAATGACATATGGAGCATGGGTTCATAATAAGGTATCAGAGATACGACACATTCATTGATGCATCATGGATTTCCAGGGACGAAAAGAAAATGACGGTAGATGAAGTATTCGAGGGCAATGGGAAAAAAAACAAAAAAAAAAAAAAAAAGAAGAAGAAAAATGAGAAGAAAATGAAATGGCACGAAGAGGCATGATCTACACGGTATCATCGTCACTTTAGTCCAGCAGGACGGCTTGAAAAGAAGGGAGGACTTCAATGTATTTGATATACATTAATCATTAATGAGTCTGTATAAAGATTTCTTGCCCTCCTCGCTCGAGAGTCGAGTGGCGGATTCGAGGAAGGGCAGGAAGGCGTTTGTAGTTATTTTTGTACATGGATTAGGCCGAATAAAGGGTTTCGTAACATGTATAATTGGGTTACACAAATGTTTGCTGTTGCAAGACATACGGTCTAATAAGAGAGAGGGTTGATAACGGTGTTTGATGACTCTGTCTGAAATAACTACGTGCTAGAGCTGACGGGTTCGGACAAAGACGCCAACCGAGAGGTGCGTGACGATACTTGAAGTTGCTCAGAGCATATAAAGTATTCAGCATTACAGGTCAGGGATAAGTGAAACTCTGACCAAGGTACTGGGTGACTGTACTCGAAAGTGGTTTTCTTTTTTTTTTTTTTTTTTTTTTTTTTTTAGGTTATCGCAAGTAATTTCCCACCAGACGAAAACTAAACTCGCCTGGTTTTCCACTCAAAACATCCCGCCCCTCGGTACGAACAACGACCCAACAGTCAACCCGCTCGCCAAAACCCCCGCCCACAAGATTGAGAAAAAAACTGCCCGATCTTGCAGCATCATCAAGTGTTTATCCTCAACGAGAATCGTATGGTCCCAAATCTTTTCCCTGAATCCTTTCTTGTTGTTCCCTTCCTCCAATGGTGGCAAGGAATAGTCATTCCTGGGTCCAAAGGTCTGGAACCTTGTATCATCCTCTCCTCCTCCTCCTCCTCCTCCTCCTCCTCCTGTTTCTCTTCCTCCTGTTTCTCTTCCTCCTTCTTTCTCTCTATCTCCATCTTCTCCTTCCATGCTCGTCACCTCTCTCTTTCCTTGTCCTCCTCCTGTTCCCGGAACCTCCCACCGCCTCCTCTGCCTCCTCCCCCCCGCAACGAGCCACAAGCAGATGCCCCACCTCCACGCCCCGAAGCCTATAGCAAGGCCTACCCACCAGAAACCCAGACATGCCGCTCTGTACACGGGACTCAGCCGGCTCAGAATCAAGACCGCGTCCGCGGCGGTCCCCAGCGCGACTAGCACGGCCGCTAAGAATTTCAGAAAGGATATCCGCTCCCTGTTTGCGTTCCCCCGGGCCCAGCTTACGAATGCCGGGTGCGAGGCGGACCGGAGCAGGGACTCGCACGTCATAAAGGCCGGCAGCAGGGCCGAAGGGTGCGTGGTGTGCTGAGAGGCCCTCAGGCAGGCCTGCAGGTCGGAACCGGAGAGACGGGAGAGGAAGCGCGGGGATGTGGCTGAAGAGGTCAGGTAGTGACGGATTATGAGGGTTAGTTCGGTTTGGAGGGGGGGGATTGTAACTTGAATGATATTAGTACTTTTTTTGGGGATTTTTCTTTGGAGTGTAAAACTAAACAAGAGAAAGAGGAGGGTGGGGGTTTGATATAAAAAGAATGGAATAGAAGACGATATATATATATATATATACAGAGAGAGAGAAGAAAGGAATGGAAGGAGGGAGATGAAAAAGCAGGGGGAGTAAAAAAGGTTCTAATAAGAGGAGCTGGTAGATATGAAAGAAATGATAAAATAATTACATATACAAATATGTTTAAGAGGGTAGGATATGTAAGAGATACATAAAGACAAAAGGGGGAAGGAGGGGAAAAAAAGAAATATGGCAGAGGTTAAGAACTTACATGGCTTCCAATCAGGTTTCGGAGGCGTACAGGAGGAAGGACTCAACAATGACTGCGAGGAAGAGAAGCTCCCTTGCGAGGAGGAATGGAAAGAGAAGGAGGAAACAGACGAGACGGTGGATTTTGAGTGGGCAGATTTCGAGTGGGAAGAAAAAAGCGGTTTAGATGAGGAGACGGACGAGACGGACGAGGTGGTGCTGCTCTGCCCCGACTGCGACTCGTTGTCGTCGTTGAGTTCGACGGGCCCCTGTGAGGACATGCCCATGATGTTTAATATCTTTTTCATTTTCAGACTCCGAGCCCTCTTGTGGCTGTAAGTAATGAACCTGGAGTTTGGCTCTGAGGCCTTCTCCGGATCCCATGCCGGGGATAGAGCTTTCTGTCGGGGAAGGAGTTGACTCCATCGTTGGACGTAATCAAAGTACCAGAGGAAAAACTGGAGGGACTCGGCGTTGTGTTCGACGTAGTAGAGGTAGTCCATAAAATCCGTCAGGGAGCACGGCTGGAGAGGATGTGAGAATTCTGATAAGTGAAAACGCTGCTGACGGGAAAAAAAAAAATGAATGATGCTCACTGAAGCTGTCTTGTTCTTGATCACTTCTTCAAAGGATAACCCCTTTGGAATCCAACCGTGGGAGATGGGTGCAGGGTCAAAGTCAGCCATATTGTTGTCTGCTGCTTGTCGTAAGCACTAGGTGTCGTCCTTCAAAGAAGATCGAGGGAGGCTAGACTTCAAGTGAAGAATAAGTCCATGGGACAGGACTTCTAGTAATACATATTCAGAGTTGGCCCTTTGGTACGACAACTAAGAGTATTATCAAGTGCGTCGCACAGAATACTTGAGCCACTCTTGTAAGAGATTTCCACCTATCGCAAAGCTGTAAATCTTGGGCTGCCTACCCTTTTGAGGCTTCGGGGGAGGTAGGCCACCGAATGGAAAGTTCCCAGGAAAGGGGGAGGCGTGGGGCGATGCTACTATCTTGTAACCCCACGCATCTTCGGGTCGCGTGTAGATCAAGGAGGGGCCATGTTGACAAGATCTCGCAACCGAAAAAAATCGGGCAGCAGGGTTTGTTGGAGTAGACAATGCTTGCTTATTTGGGTTGAATCCGGGGTTGGAAGGGCCAGAACGGTTGCCGCTCGCGGTCCGTCATTCCTGAGCGGCAGCTTTTTGGTGTTTCAGATCTCCGTGCAACCTTGAATGGGAGTCTGGCCGGTCCAAGGCGATGTCGAGATGGATGAAGATTTCAATAAGTTTATTCATGCCATCAAGTGATGCGCATGGCAGAAAACAATGTGTCGAACTGCCATTTGTTGTTTCCTTTGTCATCTTTAGGCTCAACCCATGATCATCATCCGTCAAGCAATGTTATCATGTTTCTTATAGTGTTAGTAAGGATGTTCATTAGTTGTCAACACCATCAAAAAAAAAAAAAAACCTTTAAAATAAAAAATTAATATTGTCGTAACTCGCGTTTGAGTAGGTGGTACATAGCAGCATAATTAACATCCTCATCCGGCAGGTCGGGCTCGCTGGAAGCTGTTTGTCGGGAAGAGTCCCTCATCTACTGCCGTCGTGACCCTCGGACCGATAGACAATTCTGATAAGCGAGGCTCAATAAGTCGATTGACGCGATTAGAGTGAGGCTCTTGGTCTGTTCTTGCACATGCTTTTGGTTGTACGATAAAGTGCGTCGGACTGTGCCATCAGCCCTGTCCCCATGTGGTTGGAACATGGGATGTCTCAAGTGGCCATTGCATAAACCCCAGTCATTTCCGCGGCGGCGGGGAAGAAGGATCTTTCCAAAAAGGGAAAGAGGAGAGAAAAAGCGCTCCGACATGTTAGTGCTAGCTGCATCATCGACGCCTGGAGCCGTAGATCTCTTTTGAGTTCGTCTCCAATCTTTGCCAAGAAAGAAAGCCCACCGAGTGACCGAGAAAAAGCTGAAACTCGTTGAATTGGTACACTAATTACGGTTTGCTTTTCCGGGGAAGCTGCTGGAAGTTTGCAAAGAAAAAGCAAAAAATCAAGTCGGCATTCAGGTCCACGAAAACAGCCCATCTACTTAATTAGTTGGAACCGAGAATCACTTGTGGCGCATGAAAGCTCCTTCACTTCTACTACATCACTGTTATTATCGCGTCCACGGCCACTGTCTCTGAGCTCCTCAGCCCCGCCTCAACCCCCTGTTGTCGATCCATGTAATGGCAGAGGCCAGCAGTTTTGCTGCAAAACTAGGTTCGCTCCCAACTGGACCACCACCCCCCCCCTTTTTTTTTAAAAAAAAAAAGTTGTGAATAGAATGATTATGCCATAATTGCTACCATAGTATTCGACTGTGCGGTATATAATCTCGATGATATTTTAGGAGGAATAGTATGACTTTGCTAGTGATTATAGCTCAGACTCGCCTCTGTTCGTTATCACCGTCTTCCGTTTCTCGAACCATTTCCCAAATCAATGCCACATGCATACTTTGCCTAATTTTCTGTGACTTTTCTGAGTGTGTTTGGCTTCGGAATATCATCTGGCCCAGATGAGTTCTTCCAAGTTCCCCTCCCACAGATACCCTGATTCAGCCAACGGTTTTGAAGCTCCTTATCACCAGAGAAGTTTTCTTCTCAGGGCGGTCCTCCAAGTCCACCAAGCCATGAAATTCTGTTACTTCGTTTCAGATCATCCCGCTTTCCCAATTCGCCGTGTGGGTATCTCTAAGGAGTCCTTCCAAACCACAGATTTTAAAAATTGACACCACAATTGCTTCTCACAGCTTCTAATCCAAGGAACTATCGGATCTCGGTATTTCTGAAATCTGTTATATTGGTCTCTTCAACTAAAAGGGAACAGGTGGAAGGATAATATGTTTTGAACAAACCCCCCCCCCCCCCAAAAAAAAAAGGGGGGGGGGCGTTGATGATATTGTGCAAGGCAACCAACTAATTAACTACCTCAGTTATTGACGATCCACCCGGTCAACCCAGCCTCTCCAGCTTTATTCTCGATAAGAATCTGATCAAAACCCGCAGAGGCGAAACCTTTGTTTACTCAGTGCATACACAAAGTTGTGCTGGAGTTCGCTTGTGCACGGTACCTGACATGCTCGATTGACTGTTTCTTTTCATTACAGAAGTGGCTCGCAACCACAGGCACACCACTCATACCCCCTCGACAGTGCGACCCTTGAATCCGAGTCCCAACTGATGAGAGCGAATCACCGCCCTTCACCCTACAAGTCAACATCCGTAACCCCGAAGAGGAAAAATATGGACATGTGATGATTATTATTACCCTTCCCCCACCTGATGTTACATTATTACTGTTAAGAAAATACCTGGAGCTTTGCTGAGATGATATGTTGAGGTTGGGAGTCCTTTGCAATCGGATGCTAAAAATTTTGTCAACTTGTGAATTCTAGCAGATATATTTCCAGTGGGCGGATCTTCAATAAGATTCTAACTTTAAATGTTGCGTAAAAACGAGGTTTTGCTTTTGTTTAGAAAGTCCCTCGCTAACAGCTTTTTGAGAACGAGAGGTAGAATCCGTTGGAGGTTCAAAAATATCCTTGTTGGGGGGAATATGTGGAGATGCCCACGCACTCACACTCACCCTCACACTCGCACACACACACACGTGTTGTTGGGGATCCGGGAAAACCGGTCGCCAAAACAAATATATAAACCCCTTATCCTTACTCAGTGCAAGCTTTCTATTTTTTCTCATCGCTATTACCAGACCAGCCTTTTCCCCCTTCCCCCTCCCCCCCCCCAAAAAAAAAATCAAAACAACAAAGCAGTAAACATCCACACACACACACACACTCTCTCTCTCTCTCTCCCTCTCCCTCTCTCAACCATGTCGGCCGATAATACAAAGTCGGAAGAAACCTACGATGGAGGCTGCCACTGCGGCTACATCAAGTTCTCGGCCACCTTATCGCCTCCCCTCTCGGAGCAAAAAGTCATAAACTGCAGCTGCTCCATCTGTCGTAGGGCAGGATATCTCCTTGTTTGTATGTTTTTACCAACCCATCCATCCTTTCCCCCCCCCCCTTCCCCCCCCCCTTTTTTTTTCCCTCCCCCAACCCCACCCCCTTTTTTTTTAAGTGGGTCCAAACAAAATACCAAAAAAACTCCATTGCTAAACATAATTGTAAACAAACCCCCCCCCCCCAAAACCAGATCCCCCTTACGAAAAAGTAAAATGGCACAACGATTCTCGCTCCCGCTGCGCAACATACCAGTTCAACGAGAAAATCAAGGACCAGCTCTTTTGCCCAAAGTGCGGCATAAGCATCGGCATCGACTTCCGCGAGTCAAATATCCCAGTCTCCCGGAATCATCATTACGGACTCAGTGTATGTGTTTTTTTTTTTTTTTTTTTTTTTTTTTTTTTTCCTCTCGGTCGACTTTCATATCATCATTTATTACTTGGTTTAAATCCCACCCCCTCCCCCCTCCCCCTTATTCTTTTTCTCTCCAGACTAACAGAGACACTTCCCCCGCCCCACCCCCCCAAAAAAAGGTTCGAACATTCAATAATATTGATCTCTCTACCCTAACTTACCGGCAATTCGACGGAATCGGTGACGTCGCTCCGCACGGACAGGATCTCTCAGGAATCCAATACGAAATCGACGAGGCCGAACGACTCAAGGGTTCCTCGAACTGATATTGACACCCACCACTTTCGGCTATTTGTTGATTGGAGGGAGAGGCTCCAAGAAACGCTTTAGATTTTAGTATATCTCATCTGTGAAAAGAAAGAATAAATCCAGTTCGATCCGGGCCATCCGTTCCGCTCTATTCCCATCAAGCCCTTGTTCTACACCGAATACGTGAACCTACCACCCAATTCTGTAAATTCCAAATAGCCCGCCTCATTAGATTAGCCATCTTCCAGCAGTCCAATACACACCTTCCCACCCCAAAGAAAAACATCTAAACACATGCCAACCTAAATATATAGAGTCAAGAAACACAAGATTTTTGTTACGCTAACTTGACTTTCAAAAAATAACGAAAAAAAAACGCGATATTGGTTTCACCACAAGGCCCTTCCCACAGATCCTTCCCACAGATCATTCATTGTGCAAACGTACAGTACATGTAACAAAACGACTTCTAACCGCTAAATCGAGTGGTTCGGAAAATTGATCCTGAAAAAAGTTTGTCCACAAGTATCGGCCTCGCCATTCTTGCCCGCCGATAGGTAGATGAGTTACTGAGCGTTTTCCAGTCGTTACTTAATTAGGTTCATGGCATGCGCCGTGAACTGCTTGATTCATGCCTCGGAAACGATATAATAAACGTGAGAATTGGTCTCTGGGTTGTTGGATACAAAGAACAAGTGCTTGTCAGCACTGAGAAGAATTGAGCATCTTGACTCCCTCCCGGTAAAATTCAAGTGCGGCCCCTAATCCCCATTCCTGGCCAGATACCATAGAGTATCAGTGATTGCTGAAGCTTGAGAAGCTTGTGGACAGTGAATAACAAAATTTTCTCTCAGTCTTTTGAGAATCTTTTCCATGTCACGGAAGGATTCTATCACAACTATTAGCAGCCAATGGAGAAACGTGACGACAGAGCGGATAGCGCTGGAGCAACGCAATTTTGTGAGCTCGCTCTAGTCTATTATCATTGACGTAATTTTCATTGCTGAACGTCTCGCGCCGTAGGGTGGCCAGTGACCAGTGGTGCAACGGGGAGATTGGGTCGCAACTTCGTCGCAGTATGCCCATGAGAGCCACACAACTATCACCTCAGCAGCAGCGCCCAAGGGGCCATCCATTGCCGACCTGTGGAAAGTAGGTGATGATGAGACAGCCTTCCACACGTTTGGAGGCTCTGATGTAGGTTGGTGACCAAACCTCATGCCTCAGATGCCGAAGGTTCGGACTGGCGTTGAGATGGGTACAGGTGAATTGATTGGTCAAGTCAGCAGCAAGGTATGTAGCTTGCTGGGGCGTTTCGTGGTTCCCAAAACTCCAAATATTTCTCGTCACCGAAATCGTTTTTCTGTCGGGTTTACCATGCTATTCAATGCGTTTGACGATATACAATGCAGACTTCACACTCCTTTCGATAGCATTCCTACCGCGTCTGGTCGTCAGCTGCAGCTGGCGCTTCGCAAGCATCACTGAGGACTGAGACAGATATCTCGGACCAGAGGTGCTGACTCGGGGCATTGAATGCGCGACCTTGATGGTTCCTCCAAGGCTGACCTCGCTCGATTCAGCCCCGCGTGAAGGGTGACGACCACAAAAGATCAAACGCCGTAGAAAGATTAGAACTATGCCTTCGCTGCTTTGAGATCCTGAAGCTGTATATCTTGCTATTTCCGCTCATAGATTTTCCTACGGCGCGGACGGCCACAGATGTCATGTTCGTTCCATTGACAGCACCAAAATGTCACTTTGCGTGCGCACGTGCTTGTTTCGAGGTTCTTGGTGATGTATTCCAGGATCAGAAAGGTCTGCCGTTAATCCGGAGAATCGAGATATCGATGCCCACAGATTAAGCCTCAAAGCGACGGTTATCGAACGTTGATGACAGCAAGGCGATTCTCGAATCCGTAAACTAGTTGCTTCCCCTCGCTGTCCCACTCTATTGTAGGCGGGTTAAGCTCGTCGGCGCTAACATCGGTCCGAGGAGTCTGCCAGCCATCCTGAGGTAGCCATACGGCTTTCGGCACTGCATGTTCCCCTAATTTCCATACCAATACCCTGTCGAGTGTTGCCACAGCTATGTGAGAGCCGTCTGGCGTTATTGAGAGGGCTGAGTTAGCGACGGTGAGAGGTGCATCGAGCTGGATCGAGTGTTTTGGCTTATTTTCCGGATTCAAAATGTTCCAAATCAGGATTGTACCATCCATTCCGCACGAAACCAGCAGTCTCTCGTTCTCGATAGGATCCTTAGGCAAGGGCTGCCACTCCATGGCGGTGATGGCGCCATCGTGAGCGTGAATCGAGCGTTGACGGCCATGCTCATCCCAAATCTACAATGAAATAGTCAGTAATCGACCTTGGCCAAAGGAAATATCGCTTCTAGCAAACAAGCTTACATCGATGAAACCAGCCTCGGTAGCAGTGGCGACGGTATTAGACTGCCGATCGTACTTTACGAATGTAAAGCGCTCGTCCTTCCGAGTCTCAAAGACCTTTCCCGGTACTATTTCCCCATTTGCGCACCGGAATACGGCAAGCAGATTGGCGCCACCGAGGAGAAAGTCAGACTCACTGATCCAAGTGGCATCAACGGGGCATTCGTGAAGAGGGTAATCCAGCTGATACGATATGGAGTTGACAAACGAGGGATTCAGAGACGAAATATGGATCAAAGTGCCGGCGTCAGAGATTCCCTTGGAGATGTCTGGCGAAATTGACAAGAGGTATTCATCGTTGGGACTCCAGCAAAGGTTGGTGATGGGCGAGTCGAGATCGTCAAACTTGGAGATGTTTGTGCCGTCAGCGGTCCAAACACCAAGACGCGCCTTATTGTTCACTTCGATTCCGAGCGCAAGCAACTGCCCGTTGGCGCTCCAGGCCATGGACATGACGGTAGCAATGGGATCCAGGTCCTGGGCGAGGTGTGTGAAGTACCGGCTCGAGGTATCCACGTGACTAGACAGGGGGCCAGAGTCGGGGGCGGGGGCGGCCCCACGTAACAAAGTCCAAATGCGGGCTAGCCTATCGGTCCCGCCAGTCGCCAAGATTGATGGGTCTTTGGGGTTCCACCGGCTGATGAGCACGATAGGGTTTTCGCTAGCTTCTGTGGACTCGTCGGCGCCGAGTCGCAAAAACACCGTGTCTTGGGTCAGGTCCTGCACCTTTTCGACCTGCGTGCCCCGCGAGGGCCCGTCGGTGCGCGGTAGAGGCGATGCCGCCTGCTCGCCCTCGAGCGGGGATGGGTAAGCGTGGTTGTTTTCTGCGTGGTGATGGTCAATCTCCATGGGGGTCGAGGCTGAATCGGCCCCGTTTTCATAGCCGTTGCTGAGTCTAGGTCGCTTAGCTGGAGAACCATGCGACAATGCGTGGTGATGTCCGTGTTGCCGGTCGACTGCGCGCTTCCGCGGGTTTTCAATCTCGATCTCTTCATGATCGTACTCTGCATCCGGTTCCGACTCATCCTCATCCTCTTGGTCGCGCTCATGCTCATCTCCGTGCTCATCCTCCTCATCATTGCCAACTTGCGGCAACTCGGGCTGGAATTTCAACGGCCCAAAAACCCCACGCGGTGTTGCCTCGGCCGTTGCCGGCACATCATGAGGCGCCTGCAAGCAGGAAAAAAAAAAAAGTCAGTACCCCCGCCGTCATTGCCGCTGCCGCTGCCCCTGGCTGGAACCTGCAATCCGCCCCATTTCAGTCAATTCCATCCAGTGCCGGGGAACCCGCCCCGACACACAGAATCAAATTGGTATGAGGGATGGTTTGACCCGGTCCAGCGTGAGTCGAACTCAAGCAGCAACACATTAATGTGAGAATTGGGTATCACATACCTTGTCTTTGACGAATTGTCTTTCAAAGGACTCGTACTGGAGACCCTTATTCAACAGGTTCACCAATGCATAAGTTTTGACATGTTGAGCAAAGTCGAGCTGCCTATGAGGTCTTTGGATTCTCCACTCCTTTTGCAGCTTGGCCGCTGTCTCGCGATAATCTGTCATGGTCAGTTGGTCAGTCTCGCACATTCGCCTTCCTCTCGAATTTCGCCAAACGCGCACAAACCGGCCGTCAAGAAACCAGCCGGGGAGGGTCAAGGCCAGACAGGTGCGACAATGTCACATACTGGATTCGAGGAGGTATCTACATCCGGTTTGATGGCCGGCCGCGTCAGCAACGACTACACCTGGGGGTGGGCAACTAGGCCCAAATTTCACGGAAGGGAAGGGCAGGCAAACGCAACGGACCTCCAGATGAGATAGTTGACACGGTTCGTGTCGAGTAATTCTTTCATTGTCGGTGCGCCAATGTCGACAAAAGCAAATTCAAATGGTCGGGCGTAGTAAATGTCAAACTAGTCGGGATTACGGATAATGCGCCAGCCAGATAAGAATCATTAGGGGTGGGACGTCGTCCAGCGATTTGGGGTGTTGCGTAGGTTTATTTCGGGTTGGTTGTTGGTGTTGAGGAATGAAAAGGAACCTCGAAAGCGCAAGGTCGAGATTTGGAGGTTACAGCGTTCGGGCCACAGGCCCCCCCCAGCGCGGGTTTGCCAATGAGGTCTGTGGGTTCCCACCAACCAAATGGTCCCTGCCGCTCCAGTGTCTATTAGGCGAGCGACTAAAACCGCATGCCCGGACGCTAAACCAATGGAAGCAACCACCTTTCTCCTCATCCAATTCTCTCCTGCCCTAAGAGGCTCGCTCTCCCACCGCAGTCGTCTGAAACCATCATCATCTTGCGGGATGGAAATGCACATCATCATATCCAGGTGGTATAGATTTACTCTCTCTCTCTCTCTCTCTCTCTCTCTCTCTCTTGCTCTCTCTCAGCTGCCCCGATTTGAGAACCGGGTTGCACCCACGTTAAAATACAATGGAAGGGTGTTCATTCTGAGATCGAAAACCCCACACCCTCCATTTTTGCCTCAGAGCCGGGTACAACTCTTTTCGTGACAGATGGTGCCAAAAATAAAGTGGGCTTCTCCGGATTGTAAGGTTTCTTCCAGCTGTGAGCTGCAAACTGCAAGTCTGACCTCGTCATGCACGCCATCTCTCGCCGTGACTCTGTGTAGGACCATAGGTAAAGTGTGCATTATGACACCGCCGTTTTCGACACGCAGTTCATCAACAATCCACGGGACATTCCATGGGAGATCACCGTCTTCTCGTGTCGGCAGGGCTGCCCTCATCTCAACTTGCGCAGACGTGCGACCGAAAGGCCGTTCTTTCGGATTGAATCCACTCGAATACCGACATTACTGTGCGGCTATACACACTAGCCGTAGCCAGCCAGGACGCTAGCCAGGGACGAAGCACGGAAATACATGTTACGGAATCAATTCGTGACAAGCGGTCCCTGTCAATGTCAATGAAACCGAATCGAGCCACCTCACTTGTCCAGTGATCTGCAGATTTGCCCACCAAACACGCCCGTCCCAGCACGCCTTCCTTGGAGCGCAGGGCTTTTCCGTCTGCAGCTCATGCGACGCAAGTTTACAAGAACAAATGCACTCGAAATCGTTTGTGTGTCCACCGAAGTGAAATGGAAGATAAGGTACCAATGTCTTCGCGCACCTGACTGAACTCTGGTACGCTGGTACTGTAATTAATTAATCGAACGCGGAGGTCGAGACAAGGCCAGTTCTTAAAGCGGGTCCTGCACCAGCATCCAATCCAAGCCTCCAGCCCGAACATGGAGCTCTCCACATTGACCGAGAATCCAAGAAGCGCCATCTGACACATCCCGTCATCGTCGTCAACCGCTGCATATCCGTTGTGTCGCGCCTCCCTTGCGGCACGATGGGGCACCACCAGTCATATTACACACCAATGCAGATCGGAGGCGTGGAAAAGCAAGCTGGGAGGTGTTGAGTGAGATAGTGGGTGCCCGAATGGTGATGATTGTGGTGAAGTGGCTGATGAGTCGTGTGGTGCGGTGATGGCTGCAGGTAATTAATCAACAAAACTTCGTCAACCCGTCCTTCCCTCGTTTCCTCATCCCCGATCAACCGGTTAGGTGAGGTGGGTGGTACTGTGCCTATCGGAATCTACCTGTTCCATTTGTGGAAGTTGTTCAACAAACTGGTTCAGATGGACCAAAGGAGAAAGAAAAAAAAACTTCTTGAACAGGCCCACGCCAATCAGATGGTGCCGGGAAGTGGTGTCCCCTCTCCCAAGGCAGAAGCCGGGGTGCCATGGCGCTGGGGTCTTCCCGATCTCCTTGCTGAAAGTGGGGGGCCTGATTGGTTTGTGGTCGCATTTCGACATGGCGCCTCCGAGGTGACTTTGTTTCAGGGGTACTGGTACCTAGCTTTCCGCGTCCTCCATCTAACTGAAGCAGGTATCTCGACATGGCCACGTAGACCAACCATTGCCAAAGATGGTCGGGACGAACGCTTCAAAATGAAACGGTGTGTGGTGGCGGTAGTGGTTTGTGAAAAGGACGCCTATTTGGCTCCTGAACAACGCAGTCCAGCTGATGATCCTTCTGAGTCCGCGCCCATTGTAAACTTCTCGACGTCGGCGCCGAAGAGCTATGGAGCGAACCCAAGCTGTCCGGGCAGCGAAGATGAAATGGATTTGTTTTTCGTTGTGATCCAGCAAAACACCCAGGGCAGGAACCTGTCAATTTTGACGAAAAAGAAACCGTTTCTTTCTCCTCGCTGCCCAATGACGGGACCCGGTTTCCATTTTAGCCCCGCTCCCAGAAGAATTCTCCTGAGGTCCAGAAGCACAGACAACCCAACCTTCTCACATCCCCCTGCGGGAGCCGGGTCGTGGCACAAAATGACAAGAATGCATCTTCAATCCATAAACTGGTGGCCATTAATTCTTGTCTTCAAGATTAGCTCATTTATAGGGATGGGTGTTGTGAAATTTGGGAGGGCAGTAACGGGAAGCGGCAGGCCAGGCTCATCGCCTCCCCCCGATGCCGCGTGGGGTGCGAGGGTTGTGTCTACACACACTATTTCGTGCTCGGCGTGGCGGGAAATAAGATGTCACACCAATGCCCCAAATTCCATTGTCAGCAGGTCGAGAACCGAAGCAGATTCGCATTCCAAAGCCGTGCAGAACAAGAACAAAGGAACGGCGGTATCCGGCGCCTTGGACAGATACATAATCAAAACGGTTGATTTTTTTTTATCCCTCCCTGGCCTGAATTATGGTGGCCGAATCCGACGACGCGTGATTCGAATACATCATGAAAACTACGTTGCCGAAAGATTTGATGGCCAAGGGTGGCGCAGAAGATCGACAGCGGTGTGTGTGGTGTTGCGAGATCCACAAAGACCAACAAACACTACAAAAGGCAAACAAGCATGATTATTATTGAGGCCTTTTCGAGATGACTGAGTTGCGCAGAAAGCATGTGATATGAGGGCGCTGCTGTGACTGATTCGGGTTGCATCCATTATTTGCATCGATGGAATGATGATGGCACACATAGAAGGTGCCCGGTGGGTGAAAGATCTCGCCGCAATTGAACCTTAGTTGCTGAGATCTCGAATTGGCCCAGAGGAATGGCTCGTGCGCTCCATCCCCGGTCACACGGTGCTCGGGGCTGCATGAAACAGCATCCGTGCTGTGGCTTACCCTGTTACGTACAGGAGAGAGCTTTTTCTCCAACTTTTCAAGGTTTTCTTTTTTAACGCCTGAGGCATACACGCATCATGGCTTGTCAAGGGATGAGGGTGGATAAACTCCGGCAGATTGCCCAAACCAGGCACGAGCGTGTCAAAGGAGTCCGTCCCGGTGGTAATAATAATAATTAATACCGGACGTACCTTGCCAGGTCACAGGCAGGGCGAAAATAAAGCACAAAACCGACGAGACAGCAGACATATAATTCGCAATGCCGCCACGAATAAATATTCCGCCAGTAACCCGGATCCTGCTCATCGTGCTGCTCGTCCAGTCGGTTCTGAGCGCAGCCATCAGGTATCGACAATGGACGGCCAACTCGGAAATTGTGATTCCCTACCTGAACTTGGTCCCCCAGCTATCCCTCATCTACCCCTGGACCTTCCTGTCCACCACCCTCGTTGAGAGCAACATCTTCACCCTCAGCATCGCTTGCTTTACGCTATACCATGGAGGCCGTTACCTCGAGCGTGCCTGGTCCGGCCGCGAGTTCGCCAAGTTCGTCCTGGTCACCTCGCTCGCGCCCAACATCCTTTGCTTCGGCACCTTTATCTTCCTGTTTGCGTTGACCAGGGACGAAATGTGGACGTATGTGACATGCCATATGTTAGCGCACGACAGAAAGTATAGCTGACATGTTCTCCCTCTCCTGATAAACAGTCTCACCACAATCGCCGGAACCATTCCCCTTCAAATATCCTTCCTCGTCGCCTTCAGCCAGCTCGTCCCCGCCCACACCGTAACGCTTTTCCGGGGCCTCCTTTCGCTCCGTGTCCCCCGCTTCCCGCTTCTCTACATCGGGCTCGTCACCCTCCTCTGCCTAACCCCGATGCTCACGAGCGCCTCCTTCCTCCTCGCCGTCTACGGATTTGTCGTAAGCTGGACCTACCTCCGCTTCTACAAGGCCGTCTTCCCGGACCTCGACGCCTCCCAGACTAGTAACCTCCGCGGTGATGCCAGCGAGACTTTTGCCTTTGCCGAGTTTTTCCCGGGTCCCGCGCGCCCTTTCGTTGCCGGCATCTCAGAGCAAGTTTTCAACATTTTGGTAGCCATGCGCTTGTGCGTTCCCTTCAGCGCGGCCGACGTATCGGCTGCCCGCGGGGACCATAACCACGGCCACCATGGCTTTTCCCACCGGGGAGCAGCTCCGGGTAGTGCGCGCGCCGAGGCGGAAAGAAGAAGGGCGCTGGCGCTCAAGGCGTTGGATCAGAGGTTGCATGCTGCTACAGCAAACGCTGCTGCGCGCGCAGCGAGCAATGCGCCGCCTCCAGCGGTTGCCCAACCTATTCCCTCGGCTACGGGACCCACTGTTCAGAAGCAGCCTCAGGTTGGCGCTCAACAAACGATGAAGGCGCCCACTTCTGCAAGCGGCGAGATGCTGGGAGAGACGCATTATAATCCCGATGGAGACTCGGATAGGAATGGACATTAAAAGTTGCTGAGTATTGGGATTACGGCAACAGAGAGGGAGAAAAAATAAAACACATCTGGCGGCTGAATATCGAGTGTTTTCTTTAGGTTTGTGGGGTATAAGAAAAGGAAAGGAAATTGACGAAATAGACTATGGTTTTTTTTTTTTTTTTTTGGAACTACTTTAAGTAATCAACGAGATATATGAACTAGGCGGCGAATTGTGAATTTTTGGTTTTAATTACTGTCTTTTTTTTTGGGGGGGGGGGGGGGTTGGTTAGTTATTTGTTCATTTGTTATCACGTTTGAGCACTTGGGCTAGAAGGGCATCTGGTTATGAATTATGCCTTTGAGTACGCCTGGAAATAAGGAGCAAGTGAGGAGGAAGTGAGAAGAAGACGAGAAGAAGGCGACCCAACGGATAAGGAGGGTGTAATAAATGAAAATTGACTGGCAATGGTTCGAGAATGGGCTTGGAGACATCAATCTGTATAGCGGATGTTACAAGATTCCCTCTTATATACTTTGATATAAAGAACCGTTGGTTCAAGGATGGCTGTCTCGAAGGCCGTAAGTCATACCGGTCATCCTACTAGCAGCGTCGATGCACTCGGGTTTGCTAGACCGTAAAACATCAAAACACCACCCCTTTCTCCGTCCAGGCTGTTCTTTTCAAGCTCAGGGTTTCCCAGTGCTCAGGAGAGTATCAATCCTTGCTCCTCTAATTTCTTGAGTATTGAAGTCATGCCTGACCGCGCTGGGCAAATTGTAGAACCTTTCTTTGTTCCGCGCCTCCCAGTTGATATCAGAAAGGCCTTTTTAGGTTGTAAAGCGTTACAGATGGGGTTCTCGCACCTCAAGGCACCAAGGACATCATATATCAGCACTCATGAACTACGACCACTCTGAACAACGGATGCCGCTGTAGGGGCCACCTTCTAGAACCTTCCGTCGCGTAACAAAAACATGATTGTCCGATAAGTGAGCCAGACAGGAGGATCAAGCACCTCCAATAGCTGTCCAGACTACCCAGCTGATAAAACACCATGTTCTATTGGAAGCTAAGCCTGTGCTTTACACCAAGCCCCTTGAGTATGAGCTCAGAGTTATTTGAGAACCCTTTTTTTTTGGGAACCAGATCTCCATTGTATGGTAATTATCATCACAAATTTTGGCTGGTGCCAGAACAGCAGAACTTCGTTTGATGCGTGCATTGATTCTCCATCTAATCATATTTCTCATCGAGGGCACGACACTTGAGGAATGAATAGAATCAAGCTTCTCATCACAAACACACCTCAACATAGCCCGCGCGCCGCTAGATAGTCCGTGTTCTGTAGTAGTCGGTAAGATGGCAAAGTAGAATTTCTTGAAACGCTGCTGTCATAAAAATCACAAAGAGCCTCTCATTATCTCCCGCCTGAGCTGATCACAACAAACAAGAAGCTAAATTCTATTTCATTTTCAAATCGTACAACCCCATTTCAACCCTTGGCAGAAACAGAAAGCTAGAGCATTGTTTGGTAATAATCAACTCATTCGGCATGTGGTAGCGGGCTTTCCCCGGCGCCCACTCCTATATATACATGTGATGTGTGCGTCTGTCCCGTCTCCCGGCTTAAAGGTTTTCAAAACCACGGAATTGCAAGCGGCGTCAGATTGTTGCCAGAGCGTATCTGCCGACCTGACTATTAAAGGCCTATGGAAAAAGGAGTGAAGTGGCTAGCCACCCGAATAGCTGTAGCAACACAACCGTAGGGAGTCAACTAAACGCTCAAAAGACTGGATCAAATGTGAGTAAGAGCCCTGTTAGGGATCAGAATCCTGGTGATCATAATGCTCAAGCACAGGGCGACCCAAGAAACCAGAGGGGACAGTTGTAGTGTTGTGAACCTAAGAGACCAGGCTGGAAACAATAACTAATAAAAATCACCACAGATTTTAAAGGGGGTTGGACATCATCATAAGAGGAAGGAAAAGTGATACAGCCCATAGCAGCTTCTAGTATCTCTTATAATGGAGGGAGTATGTGGTTTATAAGGGGCCTACAAGGCATCCTTATCGCAGTCCGAGAAGTAGCTGTACAAAAGGACAAATTGCAGGGCTAGGGACCAACTATCTACACGAGGCCGGGAATAAGCCTTGTCATATCATTACACTGCTAGTTGATCAGATCACAAATAGACCCGGCCGGTCGTAAATGGGTTGGTGTGATGGTAACACCTGTGGCCAGGCACGCTCGCACATACACAAATGCTGGCTTGTTCGTACGTTGTGGGGTGGAGGCCGGAGCAGTTTATGTGTGCTGTGATCATCACAGTGTAGAGATCGCTCTGCCTGACAGCCTGGGTTCATACCTACAGAGTTTGTAGTGCGAGGGTCTCAAAAAACATCAAGTGGCCAGGGCTTCTCGATGGGGTAGTGGGGGCCACTGCCAGCTGTTCTTTTTAAAAAGTCTTTGGGATACTCTCTCGAGCATGACAAGAAGACTGCTTCGTCTTGAGTGCCACCAGCTGCCAAGATGTTCCTCGATAGATCGTGCAAATGTGTTAGTAAAATAAGAATCTTACATCAAAGCTTACCGCTCGAGCTCTTTTACTCAATGGCTTAGCCGGTTCATCTATTCCATCCCCGACACCCATCCGAAAGTTCAAAAGCACAAGCAGTTATTATGACCACAATATCGGAAACCTTGTCTTTGGAACAAAACATTACCCGATCTTTGTGCTGCAGTCTGCAACGGTGTTGGCGAGACAAGAAGGAGGATGTAGCACAGCGACACAGGCCCACAACGTACAGCAACTGACAGGTAGAAATCGGGCCACCACGCCGTAGGTCACGGATGAGCGAGTGAGCCAACAAAGCCGCCGCTCCGAGGGAAACAGGATGTAACTGATGTGACGAGTGAGCGAGTATTGCAGAGTGGAAGCTTGTGGTAGCACGATGTTGTGGCACCACACCGACAGCGCAAGGGGAAATAGTCCTGTGAGACTTTTTTTTTTTCTTGTGTATTCGGCTTCGAGGACGGAAGGCAGCATTGATCCTAACCTCGATCTTTTAGTTTTTCTGCTTCCACTTGTTTGATTCGGACTCGTGTAACGTCTAAGAAATCGTCACCGAGCACAGCGTTTGAGTGTTTTGTGGTCCCGTGTAGTGAGTGCGCTGTCACTATTATCGTCCATCGCCGGACCCGATTCTGTACCTTCATCAGGAGTAACTTTCAATCACCGCGCCTCTCACCTAGGTGTAAGGTCAAGGTGAGCGGGCAGGAAGGGCAACCGGCCCGGTTAAGATGAAGGAGGCTTGTGTGGGCCATCCCCACCGTTCCACTGCCGGAGTTTGCGCCAGTGTCAACCAAACAAAGACCCCTGTGACCCCTGTGACCCTGGGCCAGACCCAACCCATGCCATGTCGCCAGGAAAGAGTTGACGACGGCCAGGCGTTGAGATGGGCCGCGCTCTGGGCCGCGCTCTGGGCCGCGCTCTGTGCCAGCGATTCGATCGCCAACGCCTGGCGAGCTGCTGGCCACTGACAAGTTTATCGACGCCGCAGAAGCGAATGAATTCTCGACCAACCTGTATGTTGTATATGTCCCAGAAGATCGGCCAAGGTCGGTGGTGCATCCGGACGGGAGCGTGTTTGATGAGCTCTGCCTCCGTGCCCATAGAAATAGCCCATATGATCGGCCAAATTGCGGACACACCCATTCTCCATCTATCTTCCTATGCTACCTTTGCAATTCTTGGTTGGTTCGTCTGGCCTGGGGAAACCGAAGCGGGTTTCCCGGCACGTCTTTGGCCGGTGGTCGAAAAGGTCAATCAAGCCTTCTGCGAAATTCTGGGCATTTTCTCGGCACCGCGACATGCATCAAGAGGGGTAAGGTGCCGGCCCCTGACCACCTTCACGTTGCTGACTGTGCTTGGCAAACTGCACACCGAAAAACACAGCCTGCGAGAGAGACGGAAGGACGAGGGGGGTTGAATCGATTATCGATCGTCAATGGCCCACAGGAGCCCGTGGATTGGCTCCAGAGGGAAAAGCCACCCCCCATTGACACAGTAGAAAAACGCGCGCCAAGCATCAGCCGAGGGCGATGAGTGAGAGAGGGGGAATCGTGGCAAGGGTGACTCGACATGTTCTTTTTCATACTGGGCGGGGATGATGAGAGCCAGGGAAGCATAATTGGCACAACAAGGAAAAGCACAGGCCGCGCTTGTGCGATAATTATTAGCTGATCAATCGCCGAGAAAAAAAAAGATGGGGACAAAACGGCCAACGCATCTGACACATGATGCAGTTGCATCTCTTCTTGGGCCAGGAACCTATGCGGGCTGGTCAAATAAGCCAAGGCTAAAAAGGGACAACCCCCGGGTGGAAATGTGGGTAAGGCCCCATCAATCTCGTCCAAAACCAGATCGCGCCTTTTCTTTTTCCAAGCTTCATGACGAGAAAATGGAAATGTGGCGTTTATTTGTCCGTCGCTACCGAGCCGTGATCCATGAATGAGCGAACGGCGCTCGGCCTTCGCAGGTTGGGAGAGCTCCTTCCTTTTGAACAAAACCTTTATCAGCTCTGCCGCAGGGGCACAAAATGTCATCTGTTTCCCCTCTCAACCCATGCCGATATTAATCATTAACTACGTGCATCTGCGGGAGACGGAGCACGACATGACATCAAATCCCCATTCAACTAACCATCTTCCCCATGAATCTCATCATCTCCGCGTCGATGTGCAACCAAAGCCCCCCCCCCCGATCGCAGCATCTGCGTGCTCACGTGACATCATCTACGCCACGTACCCCTACCCAAACGAGCTTAGACCAACCGAAATTAGCCTAAGATTAAAATAAGGTGCACGATTTATTTTCCGACAACTGATGCGGATGTGCTTACATAATTAAAAATAAACTTAGGGGTGTGTATGTTTTCGTGCCTGGAAAAAGAGAAGAAAACTTCCCAGACATTGATCCACATCCCACCTCACCCCTAATCCACCCACCCCACCGCCATCGCTACTCCACCCACCCCCTTCTCTTCTCAAGTTCTCATTCTCCGGGGTTCACAAGAGACCCACTTCCGCGGCTGGTTCCAAGAAACAATTTCCATCCAACAACACACACACACCAGACACACCACACAACCGGGCACACACACACACCCCTTGCTTGTCATCGCCTTTTTGTTGCCGCAATGGTGTGTGCTGACAGAATGTCAACAATGTACTACGCACACACCTTTCCGTGTCGGTCTGCATCAGACCTGCATGCTAATTAACTTGCAGCAGTGTACGCAGAAGGTCCATGCCTGTGTGTCTCACTTTCCCACTCCAAACACATGAGAATCATCTCAAACCTTTTTGTCCCATACTAACCGAGATACATACTTGTGGATGTCAAAAAAAGTTAAATAACTGTTGGAAATGGAAATAACCCCCTAGCTGTATGCAATGTACCATCCCTTTTTTTTTTTTTTTTTTTTTTTTTTTGGGGGGGGGGGGTTGGTTTTTTTTTTTTTTTTTCCCCCCCCCAAAAAATTGGTCAAAACCACACACAAAAAAAACAAAACCCAAACAAAAATTTTTGATAGTTAGAA